>JBAMAX010001983.1:0-82534 GCA_037043745.1 Chymomyza amoena
ACTTTATTACAAGCCAGTGGTGCTGGGGTATCCTAAAGTCGGCCGCGCCCGACTTTACGTCCGCCATTTTTTTAAATGTTTGTAACAGGATGAAAGGAAGCACTTTCGGTGATTTGAAGTGTGTAACAAATTGATCAATCGAGTCCATATACATTTGTGCGTCGTTTTTTTATATGACCGCGGACTTTTTGGAAAATGTTAATCAAATAAACTGTCTGAAAACTTTTTCTTTTGGTGTGGACTTAGTTTTAGCTTCTGTCAAAGTACCAGATGAGATAAATTACCAAAACCCCCGTTCTAATGAACTTTCGACTATAGCAATGCGGATATACCAAGTGTAGCCGAGAGATAAAGACACTTATTTGAAGATGATCAATTAAACACATCGGTCATTATTGCATTTTTGAGAAAGGCAAAGCACATATCCAACTAGACCTAAAAGATGATGATATTTCTGTAAAGATGATCAACCTCTGTTAAAGTTATTTAAGCCACAGTATTATTGCACCTTTAGATTTTTCAGTGCACACATGCAACTGTTGATAAAAGATGATAATACTCGTTAAAGATGATTAAATAAACTTCCGGAATTATTGAACGTGAAGATGATCAATTAAACTCCCGGTATTATTGAATTTTTGAGAAAGGCAAAGCAGATATCCCACTTGACCTAAAAGATGATGATATTTCTTTAAACATATTAAATTAATTGATCATCATCAATTTCTGTTAAAGTTATTTAAGCCACTGTCTTATTGAACTTTTGGATTTTCCAGTAGGGTAAACATGCTAGCTGTTGATAAAAGATGATGATACTTGTTATAAGATGATCGAATAAGCCTCCGGAGCTATTGTACTTGTAGGTGGTTAAGCAGTCTCACAGTATTATTGAATTTTTGAGAAAGGCAAAGCATATAGCCCACTAGACCTGAAAGATGATAATATATTTTTTGAAGTTAATCAATTTCTGTAAAAGCTGTGTTAGAGTACATTATTATGTAAGACTAACTGGATTAAGACTGGTATTATTATTGCAACTTTTGGGTGTAAGACAATTAAATAAGACATCGGCATTATTGCAGCTTCAGAGATGAGTAGCAAAGTTATTACACTTGTAGATGAAGGTTGATGACAGAGCTTTTAAGATACATCTAACTTTAGCTGAAAGATGATTTTTATTATTATTATTTGTAAGATAACTGAATACAGACACCGGTATTATTGATCTTTTGGGTTAAACAATATAGACATCCTACTGCAGCTGAAGATTATGAAATATTGCAATTTTGGATTGAGCAGACATCTAACTGTAGCTAAAAGATGATTTTTGAAGATGAGCAACTGAACTCCAGTTAAATTAATTTCATATAAGATAAGTTACTTTAACACCGTTACTATTGAACTGTGGGTTGGACTGTACAAGAATTCAATTGTAGCTGAAAGATGATGATACTATTTTGAAGATGATAAATTATTGCACTTTAGGTTGAGCAGTGTAGACTTTTAACTTTAGCTAGAAGATAATTCATCTTAGAAAATTATCAATTGTACACCAGTTAAAGTAATAACATAAAAGATAAGAAAGATGATGATACTTCTTTGAAGATGATTTACCGGATTTATTGAACTATTGGTATGGGCAGTGCAGCAATTCAATTGCAGCTTAAAGATGATAATACTATTTTAAAGATGATGAAATATTGCTCTTTAGGCTAAGTAGTGTAGACATCTAAATGTAGCTTAAAGATTATTCTTTGAAAATTGTCAATTGGCACCCAGTTAAAGTAATAACATATAAGATAAGAAAGATGATGATACTTCTTTGAAGATGATTTACCGGATTTATTGACCTATTGGTTTGGGCAGTGCAAGCAATTCAATTGTAGCTAAAAGATGATGATACTACTTTGAAGACGAAGATGAATTATTGAACTTTATGTTAAATAGTGTAGACATCTGACTGTAGCTAAAAGATAATTCTTCTTTGTAAATAATCAATTGAGCACTTAGTTAAAGTTATTAAAATATAAGTTAAGAAAGATGATGATACTACTTTTAATATGATTTACCGGATTTATTGAACTGGTGGTTTGGGCAGTGTAGCAATTGAATTGTAGCTCAAAGATGATGATACTACTTTAAAGATGATGAATTGTTGCAGTTTAGGTTAAGTAGTGCAGAAATCTAACTGTAAGCTTAACGATTATTCTTCTTTGGAAAATAATCGAATTGAGCGTCCAGATAAAGTAATAACATATAAGATAAGAAAGATGATGATACATATTTGAAGATGATTTACCGGATTTATGGAACTGGTGGCTTGGGCTGTGCAGCAATTCAATTGTAGCTCAAAGATGATGATACTACTTTGAAGATGATGAATTATTGCAGTTTAGGTTAAGTAGTGCAGAAATCTAACTGTAACTTAACGATTATTCTTCTTTGAAAATAATCAATTGAGCGTCAGATAAAGTAATAACATATAAGATAAGAAAGATGATGATACATATTTGAAGATGATTTACCGGATTTATGGAACTGGTGGCTTGGGCTGTGCAGCAATTCAATTGTAGCTCAAAGATGATGATACTACTTTGAAGATGATGAATTATTGCAGTTTAGGTTAAGTAGTGCAGAAATATAACTGTAACTTAACGATTATTCTTCTTTGAAAATAATCAATTGAGCGTCAGTTAAAGTAATAACATATAAGATAAGAAAGGTGATGATACATATTTGAAGATGATTTACCGTATTTATAGAACTGGTGGTTTGGGCTGTGCAGCAATTCAATTGTAGCTCAAAGAAGATGATACTACTTTGAAGATGATGAATTATTGCAGTTTAGGTTAAGTAGTGCAGAAATCTAACTGTAACTTAACGATTATCCTTCTTTGAAAATTATCAATAGAGCCCCAGTTAAAGTAATAAAAATAAAGATAAAAAATGAAGCTTATTTTAAAATTCTTTTCATTAATTGCTAGAAGTAAAAAAGTTTGTTTGTTTTTACAAAAAAGCTTGTTGGATAACTTTTTTGTTCGTTGAACCTGTACGGCTTGAAACATTTTTCCCACAAAAGAAAGTAACGCTTTAATTAAAAACTATTTGTTGTTATAAAGTTTTCACTTGTATTCTTTGGAAAAGAAAGATTCTTGCAAGCGATCGTCTCAAGTAAAGGGTTACTTCGAAGTCGGTTACGGCCGCTTAAGCTTGCTTTTATCTTTTGCCTTGGTAGCAACTGAAATTGAATTTAATTCTTTTTTTTTTTTGCCACGCTACCGTTATTACCCCCAACGACATTTTGTATTACATACGTGAGTGTGTGTGTGTGTGTGTGTTTGTTTTTTGGTGCAGCTTCCGTTTCCGCTTTCAGCGGCAGCATTCCCAAGAGTCGCCTTCGCCTGCATTTCTTGTAAATTTTTCAACACACTTTGTGCCTTTGTGTCGCTTTGCAGCACTTTTAACTCGAATTAAAATCATTTTCTTGCACTTTTACAGGAACGCCGTGACGATTTACAGGTTATTGTTGGCGCCATTGGTAAAAACGCACAAATGCCAAAGGTGACGCCAGTCATGATGAATGAAATTGAAAAGGTTCGTCATTGGCTCGCAATCTCTAGGCCGAAATTACTTTTTTTTTGCTTTTATTGCAGACTAAAAACAATTTGATTGCTCACGCGGATTCAATTGAGCTTTCATTGACGGAATTGAAAAATGGCACGAAAATTGGCAACGGAAGCGGCAGCAAGGGTAAGTCTGTTTAAATACCTATCTTGATTATTTTTGGCGGCGTGAAAAATAGTTTTGGCGTCAATGTGCCGGGCAAAAATTAAGTCAATTTGCATACACTTTTTTGTGAGCATTTTGAAAAGCTTTCTAGGTTTTCGGTAAATAGAATGCAAATTGAATTTGAATATAAATTTTAGTTGGCAACTCGAAGGACCAACAGTATGTTGTTGGTAAGGTGATTAAATAGTTTAAGACTGTCAGCTGTTATGAGTTAGCCGGGCTAGTAGTTTTGTTAGCCATATTTAGCATGTAAAAATAAATGACTAATTAAAGTTAGGTATGGGATTAAAGTCAAACGATATTCTAAATAAATATAGGAGTTTAGACATTGTTTTATCTATCTATTGTGCTTCCTACTTGCCCTAGAGCTACTTAAGGCTATTTAATTCCCGAAGCAGGCATGGCTGTCATTCGAGAATCTAGATACTATGTTCTTCGAAGAGGAATATGCCTCTTCTTACCAGACCGTCACAATCAATAAGTATGTTTTGTTTGAAGTATTGTTACTTACAGATCAGAGGACCTTCTGTCTGGGTTCGACTCTACAGAAATTCTTGCGCAATTGTGAGATTTTCTTGAACCAGTGCGAATTATAGATATTGAGGTAATGGCTTGGCCTGCTTTTGGGCTTGTCAGTCTGCGACTCTTTGGACTATCTCTCTTTCTTGTTATGTTTCGGTCTGGCTTCTCATCATCTCGGCTGCTTATCATCTATATCGTTAGCATGTCCAGGGATCCATCTAAGTGTGATTTTTTCTCATAGCCCACAAACATTTGTCTGTGCTTCTCTGAACCAATTTGGAGTTTACTATTAGGTTACCACCTTACATAAGACTCAGTATTTCCCATATCTCTAGCAGGGTATTTTTGAAGTTTTCGATTCTGCTCATATTTAGGAATTTAACTTTTACTTTTCAGACTGTTGCTTTAATATAACTTAATTGCTTCAAAGTGTAGTTTGGGTGATTTGGGGGATCTTTGGCGAAGAAACTAACATTTTTCGGGACTTTCAATGTCTTGGTCTCTTTTGACTATTTATTATGAAGTTAAGCATCTCAGAACTCTCTGTATCACAAAGTTATGATTGATCTTAGTTCTCAGACCAATACTTAACAGTTTTGGTCAAAAAAGGGTTACTTGTAGGAGAGCAACATGTCCTACGGTAACAGCGAGGATTTTCTTCAAAGTAAATGAAATAATTCCCACATCTTTCTGCAGCCTAAGATTGGAGTCCTCAAATACAATGTTTTTCTGAGCCAAGGTTAGTTATTGTGAATTTCCCATTTTCCGTTATCATACGATTCAAATATGATATTTTTTTCTTTGAAATAAATCGAAATTCAGGAATGTTAAAGCTTTCTTCAAAAAGGAGGCTTTAAATTAAGTTTATATTAAATCAGATTTTCTTTTGACAGTGTGACTGTTTTAAATAATAATCGTATTCCTTGAACAATAAGAGTATTTAAAAACTGTTATAACTGCTTATATTAACGTAAAGAAATCAAAATATTGGAAACGATTTACAAATCAAGCCCGTTTAATGCTCCAAGCGATTATGTTGAACTTCATTATTTTTGATTATGCTGAACTGAAAAACATCATAACTTGTGATACTATCAAAATGGCTGCAAATATTGTCTTTTTATATTTTGCTTCCATAAAAACGTTTTCACGTAGAACACGTTGAAGTTTTTGTGCATCATATTTACAATATGTAAATATTTGCCTTTAACCCATATTAATTTATGATAAACAATAAAATTTGAAGCAGAATTTAAAAGCTCTTGTGAAATTCAATATTTTGTTTATGTTTTTCTGATTGAAGCATGCGCCAAAGCAAATAAAATACCGCAAAAAAAATATTATTTGTAAAATTATTCGCAACGGACGAACGCATTTGTATTATTTAAAAAAAAATTTATTTATGGAGTTTGCATATATTGATCACTCATATTTCTGCATATTTTTTTGTAAAGAAGCAAGAAGCTTGCAGCAATCCGGTTGCAATTTATTGCTCTTTTAGGATTATTTGTAAATAAAAAGTTTTGTATTGATGTTTCCATATTTGAGCACAAATATGAAAGATGATTTGTAATGCAAAGCAGTTCTTAGAGAGGGAAGAGTTTCTTAGTCTATTATGGTTAGGTAGCTGATAGATGATGAAAAACTATTGAAGATGATGATTATTTGTTTCATTATTTACTTATTTTGGCATAAATTATAAGTCAAAATCAAGATGATAATGCGTTATCAAGATCAAAATGATCAATATTTAGTTATATATTAACTTAATTAACTATGAAATCTTATATATAAAATTCTCGTGTCACAATGTTATGTTCCTTCGAAGCTTAGGATCTCACGAACGGCTGAACCGATTTGGCTAATTTTGGTCTTGAAATGTTCGTGGAAGTCCAAGGATTGTTTTGGGTCGAGAAAACATAACAAAATTGCGACGAAAATACTAAAAAGGACAATTTGATTTTCCAATACAAATTTTTTTTTTAATTTAGGTTGGCATTGTGTACATTGTCAGATTAACTAATATTTTTTAGTTAATAGTTTTTTGTCGAAAGGAAACACAAAAATTATAAACGATTCATGTTTTGATTTCTGTGTAAAATACATATGATCAGATCAATATTTGCACATAATGCCGCCAAAAAGACGTAACATTGGGAGACGTTCGCGTAGAACTCAATTGCAATCATCCCGAAGAACAGCAGAAGCTGAGGAACAACGTTTACAAAGGAATGAGTTGAATCGATTAAGAGAAGCAAGATCACATTTTGCTCATACATGCTCGAATGAGAATGAGACGAAATCGGGATTATCAGAATCAATCAGATGAATACCATGCAGAACAGAATTTAATCCAAAGAACATTCAGGCAAATGCGCAATGCATCCAATCTGCACAGAGCTGCATTCGAATATAACAATACGACCGATTATAGCTCGCGTCAATCTGTTGTAATTGGAACAATGAACAAGGTATGTGACCAGTGCCAAGCACTGAAATTTCCCAATGAAACAGCAGGCCTGCTTATTATCAAAAGCAGTGTATTCGGAGAGGTTCGCTGCTGGATGTATTCGGTAGAATGGCAGAAGAGAGGATTACCTCAGAAAATACTACCGCATGAAATTGATGATGTGTGATATCGGCGGAAATCCCAGTTCAAACAAATGATCCAGAATTGTTCGAGGTTATCACAAAGAATATGATCCACGGACCATATGGTGTGCTCAACCCAACTTCACCATGCATGATCGACGGCAAATGCTTCAAAAGATATCCAAGGGCATTGACTTCGGACACTGTTACGGGCTACGATGGATACCCATTATATCGCCGTAGATCAACAGAAGACAATGGCAGATCAACCACAATCAAAGTGCAAAAACAAGAAATTGAAATTGACAATCGTTGGGTTGTTTCATTTTCGCCATTATTATCAAAAACGTATAAAGCCCACATTAACGTCGAGTATTGCAACTCAGTAAAATCAATAAAATATATCTGCAAATACGTCAATAAGGGAAGCGATATGGCGATTTTGGGTGTGAGAGCCGACAATGTGAATGACGAAATTTCACAATATGAAATAGGATGTTGCATTAGCAGAATCGAGGCAATATGGCGAATTTTCTCATTCCAAATTCACGAACGACACCCAACCGTTGTCCATTTAGCAGTTCATCTAGAAAATAGTCAACGTGTTTCTAGACGAGCGAGCGGAGCGAGCGTGCCGAAGGCCGGCTAGTTTGTATATAATAATTAAGCTTAAAACTAGTAACTAGGAATCGATAAGAGATGATCATTAGAATTTGGGAAAAAAGTTATAAATATGTCTGAATATTTAAGATGATGATCTTAATTTAAAGATGATCAAAAAAAAAATATCAGTTAATGGTAGTATATACAAGATGATCTGCATAAATGTGCTTCTATGCTTGTTTGTAACTATTAAAATTGTATGATGATCAGTTGATTTATATCTTAAAGCAATTGACGATTATTTATTTCTATATTTACTTAATTAACTATGAAATATGAATATAATAAATAAGCTTAAAACAAGCAACTAGGAATCGATGAGAGATGATCATTGGAATAAGGGAAAAAAGTTATAAATATGTCTGAATATTTAAGATGATGATATTGATTTGAAGATGATCAAAGAAAATGATCAGTAAATGATAGTATACACAAGATGATCTGCATAAATGTGCCAAAAAGCTTGTTTGAAACTATTAAAATTGTAAGATGATCAGTCGATTTATATCTTAAAGCAATTGATCATTATTTTTTTGTATATTTACTTAATTAACTATGAAATTTGAATAGAATAATTTTGCTTAAAACATAGCAACTAGGAATCGCGAAGAGATGATCATTAGAATTAGGGAAAAAAGTTATAAATATGTCTGAATATTTAAGATGATGATATTAATTTGAAGATGATCCAAGAAAATTATCAGTTAATGATAGTACATACAAGATGATCTGCATAAATGTGTTTAAAAGCTTGTTTGTAGCTATTAAAATTTTAAGATGATCAGCCGATTTATATCTTAAAGCATGAAATTCAACAAAGTATTGCATACAAGCTAAATATTTTTACCATATAAACATAAAAATTAGAAAATGTGGCAGTGATGGGAAATTGCTGGAAATCTTCAAAAACACTAGTTAATCAATAAGTGTTATCCATAAAAGCCTTTCATCCATCTGTAAGATGATCAACGAAAAAGTTAATTTAAGCTTTGTGATAGCAATTGTGAGATGAAAAAACAATCCTACAAATCCACAATTTTTTCGAGATTTGCATTCTAAATGTAAGTTGGTGATAAACAAATTATCTATAAAAGCTTAAAAAAGTTGTACTTAAAAGACATGAAAGATGATGATGTAAAAATATACATTATATTTTATTTACGGAGCTCGCATTCAGTTTCAGCGACCCGAAAAATCCAGAGAAGACTGCCAGATCCGAAAGTTTGTGGTTTTTGTTGTGGCCAACTCGAATAAGTAAATATAGAAGACTGAATACTGTAAGATGAACACGTTTAGTATCAAAAGGCTTGATATCAACCATATTATGACAACCAGCCGATCGTATCTGATAATTATACCGAATATAAGCTGATAGGGTTGTTTTAAATAGACATCTCCGAAATAAAATTTCTAATCGTATGATTATAGAGACCTACAATAAAATAAATCGTTATATAAACTACTTAACTATAATTGTAGGAGAATTTGAAGATGATCTTAATTCTTTAGTGCAATATAATTTAAGAATCTTGAGAGTAAAACCGCAATTTAAGCTTTTATTATTAATATTTATTATTTCACTTGAATTTAGGTCATCTACTTAAATCTATCGTCTAACTGCACGTTGGCCACCGCTTTCCACTGAAACAGTAGACTTACGATTTTCTAAATCTCTTAACATGCCTGTATGTTTCATAACAGTGTCACTTAATTTTATCATGCCGAGATTCTCTATATATAAATCTATGTCTTCTTTTGCCTTCAGATCGTCACCTTGAAATGTAAACTTATCCTCAATTTCTTTCGGTTGCCTTGGCAACTCCACATTATAATCGCTCATCTTTATGCCGTTTTTAGCAATTGTGTATTCGGCTTCATAGAAATCCTTGCGGCGCTCCTGAAAACTTTTGTCTGCAGACCTTGAAAGACGCAGCTCAAAATTGTTGGTGCTTATTTCCCGTCTTACAGTGGGTGTTGAGCTTCTATCACTTTGCATGCTGTTAAATGGTGTGTCCGCTGGAGTTGGCGTTGGTACTGTACCCTTCAAAGTCGCAGCACTTTGTGATTGAAAAACTGTCCGTTTGTCCTTGAGCTCATGTGCACTTATATCTCCCATTAGTTTTACACTGCGAATTGAAGATTCACGATTCACTTGCTCCTGTTTTAAACGTGTATTCAAAACATTGGCATCGATACCCAGCTTAGATTTCGGATAGGGTGTACGCACTTGATGGGGACAAACGCGCATAAAGCCGTAATTACGAGAAGCCAAATCCACTTCATTAATTTTACTAAAACGCTGATGGTTTAGTGGAAATGTTTTTTTTTTAGAAAGTTCTTTTAGACTCATTATGATGAAATGCGCAAAAAAAAAACAATGAAAATGTTTTTGGTTTTGTGTCTTTTTTTTTATGTGTGTTTTTAACTGTGTGCTGTGTGTGTTTAAATATAACTTTTTGAGAAAATAACTTTTGGGAAATATTATGATAAGGAATGCATGGCTTGCTATAGTATCTCTAAAATAAGTTTTTTTTCCTAAAAGGGTACGTTACAGAGAGGTGGGGCACTGCGACCAGAAGGTCTTTTGTACCATACCCTTAAATTAAAGCAAAAAAAATTCCGCTTTCCTCATGAACAGCAGTAGGTCTCTTTATATTGTAGTATTCACCTGAGATGGAAGGGACTAATCCGTTCCTTTCCCATGTGAAAGACTCTGTCCCATACCTGCGCTGGGCAGTCACAGAGAATATGTCTGGTGGATCTGTCTTCTAGACAGAGCGTGCACTCTGAAGAGTCCGATAGGCCAATTTTCTGTAGATGGTATCTAACAGTGTGTTGGACAGATAGGTAAGCAACCAGGAGCTTGAGATCCGCTCTGCCTAGAACCTTTTGTCTTGATCGCATCCAGCAGGTTTGACAAGCACTTTTGCTTGACGAAGCCCCGGAAGGGAGAACCAGTATCTCCTATGTTCTCCTACAGCTCATTTGTTTATCATGGTTTTGATTGTAGACCAACCAATACCACAAAACGGCTGCAAGAGATGTAGTCAGGGTGGAGGCACTCCGTCGTGCTGTGCCGTCACTGATCGTGTTACCATCCACTCCCGAGTGTTCAGGCACCCAACATAGCACGACTTTGTTCCGGGCGGACAGGGATTGGCGGTCGGTTATGGCATTCTTTAACCATCCTGGCGGAGATGCTCCATGATTGCTACCCTAGTTCCCTTGTAGAAGGATAGTAAGTGGCGCAGATCTCTATGGGATGGAACTCTGCTTGAAACACGCTGGGCTAGATGCCCATTGCGACAGTGATTCTGGTGTTGGGTCCAACGATTCCAACACCTACATCCTGCTCAGTTTTGGACCCATCCGTGAACCATTGTTGCCACCGGAGGTTTCCACAGGGGCTGTCATCAGCCCAAGTCTCCCGACTTGTGAGAATAGGTCTAAATTTCTTGTTATGAAATAGTTCCGTGATCATGAGATCTGATCTAGAGCAGATAGATACGTCAGGAAGGGAATATATAAGTGCGGCATGACCAGTGTCACTGTTCAAAAAGTCCAGATGTGATCTAGATACGCAGTAGACAGTAGTGTGAGTCCAAGGACTGACCCCATGACAGCTGTCGGACAGGTACGCATAGGTCCCGAGAGAGATATGCATACTAGTCTTTGAAACTTGCTGCATTTATTGATGGCCACATTTTGCTGCGTCTTGGGCAACCACACTAGGGCTGCATATGTAACGATAGGCCGTATCATCATACGGTATATCCATTCTATAATATGAGGGCTGAAGCCCCATGTGCTGTCAAAGAATTTTCTATGGGCCCACATGGCTCGAGTAACTTTGGAGAGCACTAGTTCTAAGTGGGAGTTCCAGTTGAGTCGATTGTCTAGGACCACAGCTACATATTTGACCTGGTCTGAATACTCCACTTCAGTGTTATTTATAACAAGGTTTTGAAGCTCCTTTTGATATCTCTTCGTGAAGGGAACAATCACGGTTTTTGGGGGTTAATGCTAAGCCCTCCACTCAGACACCAGTTTAGGGTAATTTGAAGAGCATTATCCATCATCTCTCTGGTGGTGCTTTCGTATTTACCCGTCACTATGATAGCCAGGTCGTCAACGTACCCAATGACTTTATGACCAAGTTTTGTCAGCTTAGTTAAAAGTTCGTCGATTACGAGAGCTCTAAAATAAGTAACTAAGATTTAAGTTCAATTCAACTATCTTAAACTTCACACAAAATGGAGATTAGGATGAAAAACAGAAACGCAGGTGTTACATATTGAAATCTTTTTTTATTTGTCAAAATATCGTGACAAAATTTGTATCAGCTAAATTTTGTTTTAGTTTAAATATTTTTGTAAATTTTGATCAAAATTAGTTCACTATTTCATACAGCTGTCATACAAAACTTAAACCAGTTAACTGCGCAATGTATCGCAACCGTGTAAAGTGCCTACCTCATGAGTAAGCAGTCTTGCTCAACTGCTTACTTGCCCTTTTTTTCATTCTGAGCAGTTTATTTATCGATAAATTCAAATCTTTTTTTTTAATTTATGTAGAATTAAACCTAACTCATATGTTATAGGTGCTGTTTTTTAAGTTTTGATTATCAAGGCATAATATAATGAAAATTATTTATTTTATGAAATTTCTTACAATTTTTGTTAAATGGTACCAAGGAAATAGTTGGGAATTTAATTCTATAAAATTTTTGTTATTATATCGCTTTGCGACTTATTATCTAATTTTTTTATAAGCTAAAATAATATATAACATGTAATATTCACAAATAAGACTTTCTTGTAACAAAGAATTTTATAAAAAGAATAAATGGCTTAAGCAACCTTGACACAAGATGATTATCAAAGTAATACACAAAAGCTTTAAATATACCTGTACATTTAAGATGATGATTTTCAATTGAAGATGATGAGAGAAATTTGTTAGTTAATGATAGTATGTTTGAGATGATCTGCATAAATGCGCATAAAAGCTGCTTGTTTGTAAAAGATGAACAGCGAATGTTATAAGATTATAATAGTATATGCAAGATGATCTGTTTAAAAAAAAAAAAAATCTGTTTAACTATGAATAAAAGCCTGTGTGTAACGAATGATTAGTTAATATTTTTTGTTATTATGTAATAGTATTTACTAAATGATTCGGATAACTGTGCTTGAAAGCTTGTATATAAGAGATGATCAGTAAATATTGTCAGATTATGAATGTACATGCAAGATGGTAGATTATTGTGCTTTAAAGCTTTTATATAAGAGATGATCAGTAAATATTGTTAGTTTATGAAAGTACCTGCTTTAAAGCTTGTATGCAACAGTAAACGATCCAAATTGTAAGATGATCAGATGAAATCCAATAAAGTTATGCGTTCTCTTTGTCTGTATGAGGCACATAAACTTAAATATGAGATGATCAAACTTATCCAGTCCGGATACTGATCATCCGAATGCTGCTTTGAATACATATCAATAATTTTATTGTTTCGACTTATCACAGTTTACTGGTAATAAGAGCTTTCTCAAAAAACAAAAACTAGACTTAAAGCGTAGTTCCAGTACTGCGCTTTCTGCATATAGATCGTTTTTCATCCACGATGTTCAATTAAACACCAAATTAATAAATTTATTGTTTGGCACAATTTTTTGTAAATAGATTGTAACGACTAGTATTACCTTTTATAACGTTACAGGCTTTCCCTTTGAAAATTCCATTGTTATATGAAAGACCTATTTCAAAATTATTAAAACTTCTTTAAGTATTTGCAACTCTTCAGGGGCGCTGAGGCCTTGAAACCAGCAATTCCTTCTAAATAATCAGTCGCTTCAAAATTTTGTGCCTTATTGTTATCTATTTTTTTGAACTTCTAAACTATGCTTTAATTCTTGCACTTTTTAGTAGTATCAAATTAAATGCGAGGGTAGCTTAATAGAAAACTATTATAAACTGTATCAACTTGCCGCCACAAATCAATTAAGTAGTGAGCTAAAAAGTTCAATCTTCACCATGGCGACTTTCTCATTTTTGTTCACTAATTCACTACAACCAAGCACTGCATGCTAAACATTCTACTGCGACTGCTTTGTACACTGCTTATTGCCACTACTTGCGCGCACTGCTTAAACTGGTTACATACACTGCTTGCACGAACTGCTTTTATGTACCGCTTTGTTTGCACACGCAGCTTTTGCTTTTAAGTTCTGCCATTCAAATTGACTGCTTTTAGCGGCAAAAGCTTTCCGGAACTTTTTCGCAAAGCTTTGTTCCTCGCATCCTTAAACAGCTGACAAGCAACACAAACACAAACAGCAAAACATTTGAAAACAAATTGTTCAGCGGATAGGAAGTCGAAATCGTAAAAAAAACCCAAAGCACCGGCAGGAAGCCTAAAGACTTACGGTCAGTCGTCACGGTGGTTTATATAAAAGGCGCTAAAACGAAATACATATGTGATGAAGGAATCCTTTAAGTGATATCAAATATATGAAATTTTTTTTAAAAAAGTGAAAAAGTGTTGCTGAGCTTGTTCAAAATTCATTCAAATAAATTTTATCGGCAAAGAAAGTTGATATATTAATATCGTTTTAAAATGTGTTGAGCCAGCAATTTAAAGTCTTTATACGAATAAGAAGGAAAGTGTTTGTTTTAAATACCGACTACGATTTCGAATACGAAAGCTTTTATTGGTTACTTGAAAAATAAAGTGAACTATTGAAGTTTTTTAACAAGAAAAACTTAGAAAAATCAACTAATTTTTTCACGGCGTAGGTATAATGCTTTTTTATGAAATTTTTACTTTTTTATGTTTCTTAAATTAATTATTTAAACGTTTTAAGAGAGTAAAGCTTAACAAGAAATAATTCAGTAATATTTACATACTTCATTTCCAATTAAGTTTTATTTTTTAGTTTAATCACTTTTTCGAATATTTATTTTATTTATTGGCGATACGATAAGTTTAGAAGGTTATAATTCAATATTTATATAAAAGTAAATAAATAATAAATAATTTTCCAACAAATTGTTTTTAAATTAAATTTTTTCTTGTGCTTTCATTTATTTTTTTGAAACATAAAATTGGTGAATGTGTCAAATATAAATAAAAGTGATTTGCATAAACAAGAAATAAGTAAGTTTTTTAACAATACAGAAAACAATAATAAATATTTGTTAAAAAAAAGAAGATATTTAGCTAAGATAAATTTTGGTTTTTGTTTAATTTTTTTTAATATTTTTTGAGCTTTTAATAATCTTTAAGGTACAAATTAAAAACGTTCTTAGAAAAAACATGCATTTGCTATCTTTTAGAATTAATAAATTTACATAAATGGAGATTATTTAAATAAAAATATATAGGTTTTATTAAATATCTATAAAGGAATATTTTTGATAGAAGAATACTCATATCCATATAAAGAATATTAAAAAAGATATATAAAAAAAAAATATGGAAAAAAAATTGTATTTTATAAAAGAGAAAAGCTAATAAATTACTTTGAAAATGTTTGTTTAATAAAAAATATATTTTTATTAAGTAATTTATTTCTTTTCTCAAAAAAAAAAAATATTTTATATAGATATCAACATTTTTTAATAAAAGGTGCTTTTTGCATACAAATGGTTCTTTCAAAAGATGATAATTTTCTAAAGTAATATTTTTATTGAAAAAGTGTTAATTAAATAAAGTCTAAAAAAATATCCCCATTAAAAAATATACCATTCGAAAAAAGAATAAATTTTTAAAAGAGTTTCAAGCGAATTTATTCATTAAAAGAGGGGCTGATTTGCATTAAAAAAAGGAATTTTGGATAATAGGATACCCCTCAATATAGTACAAAATTTTTAAGCAATTGAAAATTTCCGAATTTGTCTTTTGCATTTTTTTAGGCATTTTATTAGATATTTTTTGTTCGATTAATTGTTGAAGAACACACTTAGAATTTTATTAAATGGTATAAATTTAATAGTTTAAATATTATCCGATGTTTATCCCCTGAAAGCCTGTATTCGCAGCCCGAACAAGAACTGAAACTAAATTCCTGAAACTTTCGGTATTTTTTTGTTTTTTGTGTTTTTAGTATTTTTATACCCTGTACCGTATGGTACCAAGGGTATATTACGTTTGTGCAAGCCGAAAATGTATGTAACATATAGAAGGAGACGTCGGAGACACCCCAAAGTTACCTAAAATATGATCAGGGTGAATAGAGAAGTCGATATACCCATGTCCGTCTGTCCGTATGTCCGTCTGTCTGTCCGTCCGTGTGAACGCCTAGATCTCAGAGATGGTAAAAGCTAGAGTTACCAAACTTTCACATTAGATCCCATATTAATCCATAGGAGACAAGTTTATTTTATTTTTTTGATATCGGGGATAAATTAAATAGCTCCCATGGGGGTGTTTGAGACGACCTCGACAAAAAAAAAAGCGTTTTAGACGAATAATTCGTTAGTTTATTAAGATATCGTAACCAAATTTGGTATTCGAAAGTTTTTTATAGTTCCCAATCACTGTACCAAATTTGATCGAAATCGGTTGACTATATCATATAGCTCCCATAGGACCGATCGGCCAAAATAACTTTTTTAAAGAAAAATTCGCTATATTTCGTTTTTTTATAAAGATATCGTAACCAGATTTGGCGTTAGGAAATTTTTTAGACCACTCAAGCAATGTGCCAAATTTGAACAAAATCGGTTGACCATATCATATAGCTCCCATAGGACCAATCGGTCCAAAAACACGTTTTTTATACAAAATTCGATGTGTTTTGTTTGTTTGTAATGATATTTGAAATAAATTTGGCATTCAGATCTTTTTTAAGATATTTAAGCACTGTGTCAAATTTTATTGAAATCGGTTGACTATATCATATAGCTCCCATAGGAACGATCGGTCAAAAAAAAATTGTTGCTTAAAAATTCTTCTGTTTTTGGTTTTTTGTGAAGAAATCGGACTTTCTTACAAGCTAGTGGTACAGGGTATCCTAAAGTCGTCCGCGCCTGACTTTACGTACGCCATTTTTTAATACAAAATTATTAAGCAGCTGAATATGTAAGAATTTGTCCTTTGAATTTTTTTAGGCATTTTATTAAATATTTTTTTGTTCGTTTAATTGTTGAAGAACACGCTTAGAATTTGTATTAAATGGTATATAATTTAATAGTTTAAATATTATCCGATGTTTATCCCCTGAAAGCGTGTATCGGCAGCCCGAACAAGAACTGAAACTAAATTCCTTGAAATTTTCGTTGTATTTATTTTTTAGCGTTTTTAGTATTTTGCTAATTTTGGTTTGGTATTCCGGCTTAATAAAAATCGGTAATTACAAAATCGTTATTTTGATTTTCAGTTTAAAAACAAAATTTCTTGACTGTTGTGTTATATAGTGAAATCCGTCTGGTGCCGAACAGTTTCGGCCTGCTGCGCACTTAAAAGGCAAAAAATTAAGCTTTACGAACGAAGTAGCACTTATTAAAAACGTATCCAAATGGCAAAAAATAGAACAATGTGGGTTCCAAAGAAAAAAAAACCAAAAGTCAAGTTCCAAAACTTTTTGTTTTAGGAGAACAAAGCACAACCCAACTAGTTTTAAACTAAAAAAAACATTGTACGTATATTCGTTTTATTCTACTTACATTTGAAAAAGTAGTCATATTTTGTTTACGATAGAAATTACTTTCCAAAAATTAAATACCGAATTTAAATTAATACGTAACGCATTATGGGTTCCTGTTCGAAGCGTTTTGTGGTCGTCAATAAGCCGACATGCACCACTGGCCGAAGGGCAACTATTCATTATCCTGCCGGTGGCACCTATGCCGGTTACTGGCTGTGCAACAAGCACCATGGTTGGGGTATTCAGACCGCTCCTCTACGCACCAGCAGTTACTTTGCTGATAAGAAGCAACCGAACGGTCAGCTGATCTATGAAGGCAACTGGGCGCATAATAAGAGAGAAGGTTGCGGTTCCATGTTACGCCGGCATGGCACCAATGTCGAGGTGGTCTATGCTGGATCCTGGTCTAATGATATGAAATGTGGCGTGGGTAAACAATTCTATACGGATGGTTGCATTTATTTTGGCAAATGGTCCCAAAATCGTAGACATGGTTTGGGTATACATTGGTACACAAATGGAGACATCTATTTGGGCGAGTGGAAGACAGGTTGTAAGCATGGACTGGGTGTCATGTTATTTGGTATGTTTTTTGGGCTTTGAGTAGCTATGGTAGTTTATGTTGAAATATTCCTGATCTCCAGCTAATGGCAATCGCTATGAAGGACACTTTGCACGCGGCTATAAGAATGGTGAGGGCATCTATTATCATATGAATACGGGTCAGATACAGAAGGGCATGTGGGAAAATGATAATTGCAAGGTCTCGGTTATGCAGGATGAGATCATACGTGCAGCTGCTAAGACACCCACAAACTATCCCATACCACCGAATAGTCTCAAGTATCCCAATGAAATTATGCGTGAATTATTTCAGCGTTATAAACCGATGGGTGAGAAGCCACCATATCAATTTAATGAGGCAGTCTGTATGGAGTTTTTGCATCGGAATCGTCAATTTGGTTCTTATGAACAACGTTTTGCGACACCGTCAAAGTTGACGGTGTATCCTGATGCTACGATTGTATGTACTTGTGAACAACGTGAACCAGTCATTACGTTGTCTGGACCCTTGTAGAAATATGTTTATGGGGTTTTAAAATGTTATTTTCGGTTTGGTAATGGTTATGATGTAATAAATGATTTTAACAAGACTCAAGTTTTTTGAAAATAGAGAAAATATAGGATAAAGAGAAAATATAGAAAATATGGAAAATATAGAAAGTATAGAAAATATATAAAAATATGGAAAATATAAAAAATATAGAACATATAGAAAATATAGAAGATATAGAAAATATAGAAATATGGAAATATGTTGGTAGACATTCATTTTTGGTTTTAAAAATATTGAAGAAAATTTTTATGTCCTGTACCGCATGGTACCAAGGGTATATTAAGTTTGTGCAAGCCGTAAATGTATGTTACATATAGAAGGAGTTGTCGGACACACCCCAAAGTTGCCTATGATCAAGGTGACTAGAGAAGTCGATATACTTATACCCGTCTGTGCGTCCGTCCGTCTGTCAGAGATAGTAGGAGCTAGAGTAACCAAACTTTCACTTTAGATCCTATATTATTCCATTGGAATCAAGTTTATTTTATTTTTTTTGATATCGGGGTTAAATTATATAGCTCCCAATAGGGGTGTTTCAGACGACCTCGAAAAAAAAAATGTTTTAGACATTCAACAGTTTTTTATAGTTCCTCAGCATTGTATCAAATTGTGTATCGGTTGACTATATCATAAAGCTCCCATAGGATCGATCGGCCGAAATAACTTTTTTTATACAAAATTCTCTATATCTCATTTTTTATAAAGATATCGTAACCAGAATTGGCATTCAGAAGTTGTTTAGAGTACCGAAGCATTGTACCAAATTTAAACAAAATCGGTTGAGCTATTCATATTATATAGCTCCCATAGGGCCGATCTTCCAAAAAATCGATTTTTGAACAAAAATTTGTTCGTTTCGTTTGTTTGTGAAGATATTGGAATTAAATTTAGCACTTGTAAGCTTTTGTATAGGTCTTAAGCATTGCACAAAATTTTATTAAAATCGGTAGACTATATAATATAGCTCTCATAGGACAAATCGGTCCAAAAAAAAATCGATTTTTATACAAAATTCGGTTATGTTTCGTTTGTTTGTAAAGATATTTTAACTAAATTCGCCATTCAGATATTTTTTAAGGAATATTAAAGCTACTGTGTTAAGTTTGAACGAAATCGGTTGACTATGTCATATAGCTCCCATAGGAACAATCGGTCTAAAAAAATTTTTGATTATAAAACTTCTTCTGTTTTTGGATTTTTATAAAAGAACCGGATTTTACAGCAAGATAATGGTACAGGGTATCCCAAAGTCGTCCGCACACGACTTTACGTACGCCATTTTTTATTTATATCAATTATCAACATTAACATAAAGCACAAAAAAAACATTTTCTTTTATCCTTTCTTGACGAGTGAAGTGCGTAGGTGGCGGAGCCCCATAAAAGCGACCTTTTTAAAAAGTTAAAGGTTAAAACAGCTACTTCAATCTAAGGCAAAGCCATAAAATATTTAACAGAGCATTAAATTACAATTACTAAAATTAGCTTTCATTTAGCTTTATTAATGAACATTTAAATTTTGTATCCTTTTTTTATTTGCTCGCTTTAGCTGCTATCTGTTAAAATCGTCCCTAGAGAACAATAAGAGAAAAATCTCGTTTTCCGTGGTTTATGTTTTTTTTTGTGGCATGCTTGCCTGAAGTCAAAGAATTTCTCTATGAAATTCGTGCTAAAGTTATTTGCAAACAGAAAAAAATTTGAATTTTTGTAAAATTTGTCTAAGAATCGACTGTTTAGAGAAACTGTTTGTGAGACTAGATATACCGAAAACGTTATTTAGATTCTGAGATGACTAAATTTTGAAAATTGAATCTCTCAAATCAAGGCCTTTGGGCTAATATGATTAAAATTATTTTCAAAGAGCTTCAAGAAACGAATTGATAGATTGATACAACAAATGTCATCCAAGAAACGAATTGATAGATTGATATAAAAAATGTCCTCCAAAAAGATTATTATTTTGCTATTCTACGAAAAAAAAAATATTGTCTTATTTGGCTGTTTTAAAATTGCTTAGTCGTAACGTCACGCCAAAATGAAAATGCTGCTTTTAATTCATCGAATTGATGGATTGATTCAACTAATGTCCTCCAAATAGTTTTTTATTTTGCTCAATAACACAAACCGATTATTTTTTTGTCTATTTTGTCATTCAATCGTAACGTCACGCCATAATATAAATACCGGCTTAAATACATCGTGAATATGCGTTAACGGCTGAACCACTTTATAGATTTTCCAGCCCAGTTCTCCTTGGTATTTTTCTTATAAAAAATATATGTAGCTTAAATTGTTCCTAAATACTTATTAACTCAAGGTAAATCCCAATATTCATGATACACCTGATGCTGCCAGCATTAAGAAAATCAATATTTCATTTATATTGTTATTATTATTATATATTTCATTTTAATTCTTTACAAAATCTTTTTTAAATTGCCCCAGGTCGTGCTATCCACACACACAATATTTTAAGTGTTTAAAAACGCTTTAAGAATTTCCATCAATATTATTGTTCATTTTTTTATTTTTTATTATTGACTGCCTGGTGGTGCTCCTCATATACAATAGGAGCAGATTTTATGGCGCATTTTTTTATAGATTTTATTTTTTTTTTGCTGCAAACACAACGCACGTTTTGATATGCTCCACTTGTGTGTAGGACCCCTCCGTGGGGGATGTACGTAACGCCAAAGAAAACTCGCTGAGTGACGTGGAACAACATTACACAAGGGGAAATTTCACGCTTTCTTTGGCTTTTAATGAATTATGACAGTTTTCTTGCCGGTGCTGCTGCTGTGGATTCGTCTTCTTCTTCTGCTGAGTCGTCCCTAACTCGACTGACTGACTGACGTTATCAGCTATGTTCTGGCGGAGAACTCAAATGTTTCCTTTTTGCAATTTTTAACGTGTTTCACATATTTTTATGATTTTCTACCATTTGCACCTGACTGAAAAAACATTCAAAGCCAAAACAAGCCACATAAAGCCAATGCAAAGGTAGTAAATATATGTGCATAGGACGTGTAGATGGGTCAGAATATGTGAAGCGCGTCAACTTTTTGAGATCGATTTTTATGATTTTTACATTGGATTATATTAATCTTGGACCTAAGTTTTTTTTAACAACTAGTGGGCTTTGCCACCTGCTCGCTTCGCTCACCAACCCCCACCACTACATTGCCGCAAGCGGCTCAGGGGGCTCACTTGGAATGAAATTACTTCTTTATTCTTCTCAAACCTCTTCTTTGATGCCTTACGCATCTGTTCTCGCTTGCGGTCTTTCATTTCCTCTTCAGTCAAAATCAACTTCTTTCTACCCATTTCGCTAAATTCCTTACTTTATAAAAACACGAGAAAAAAATATCTTCTGATATACTTACATGTTCTACACTTTCAAAAAGAAGAGAAAAAAAAACCTTTTTATATAATAGAGGGATATTTTTCGAAGTTCCGATTTCTTAATTTTAACGCACAAATGATAATATTTTTTTTACCATAATTCTGATAAATTAATGATTTATCGAAACAAAAGTATTCAGATGAACTCCTCTTTTACAAGTCATATGTTCAGATTTCTTCTGAATACTCAAAAGAAATAGTTTTTGTGAAATTTCGATTAAATAAGAAGCCATCGATGCTAAGATAGTATATATCGATATTTTTTTTTTTTAACAACCCTTTGTTTTTGTGTTTTCAAAAGAATTATAGAGAATTCTGAAAAGAAAGCATTTTTTTAGGGATTACCCTCGATGCTGAACAATTTTTTTTTGATTTCGGGTTTTAAAAAGATTTTTTAGTTAGTTTTATTAATAATAATAATAATTTTTAATTAGTTTTTGAAAAATATTTAAGTTTAATAAAAAATGAGAAGGAAGTTTATGGTCCCAAGCGTAGCGAAGTGTGAAAGAGAAGGAGGTGTGCGGGTGGAGCTGAACGTGGACCCGAGCGTGATAGGGGCTTAGGTAAAATTGCATAAAAAATTTTGAATTGGCTTTGAAGTGGATTAAATGCTATGTACAGGGTGGGTCATTTGTTGTCTTGGTTGTTAAATACTCATAATGAGAAACATACTCGTCCAAAGTGGATATAGGTCAAGTTAAAACTATCCAATTTTAATCATGGACTGTTTAACAACTAAACAATTCGTAAATTACAAGCGCACTATAAAAATTGTCGTTCTGGGAAAAAAGCATAGTTGAGGCCAGTTTCGCAAGTTCTGCACCTTGATGGGACCACTTTGCGTCGAGTTCCGCATAAGGATCTGCATTAAACTGCTTTCAAGATTGAAATAATGCAATAACTGTAAACCAGGGCCCATTAACAATATTGCCTTTTCGTTCAATGGTAAAATTTCGTCAAAAAAGTCATCCAAAATGGCGATATTCACATATGAACCTAAGTGGTATGTTGTATATGTATACTATATTAGCCCAATTTTGTTCAAAAATATATGAAGGAAATGAAATTTGTTAAAAAATAAACCAACGGATGGGTCACCCGATTTTTCGCAAATATCCCTCTTATTAAAAAAAAAGTTTTTTTTTCTCATCTTTTTGAATTTAATTTCATGTAGCCTCCCTGAGCCGCTTGCGGTGATGGAGGGGTGGGGTGAGCAAAGCGAGCAGGAGGCGAAGCACGCTAGTTTTGTTCAAAAAAATTCTGAAATCGTCTTTTAGTCTTTTACAACATATTTCAAATTTAAGAAGTTCGAAATTTCAGCTTTTCTAAATTACGTAGAATTAGATGACCGAGAAAGACAAAACTAAAAAATCTTAAGCCATAAGCAATCTTGACGAGAAAATTCTATATAAATATTTCTGTTCTAGAAAAACATTACATCGCATCTTGAAACTACAAACTGATAGTTAAGGTACTTATAAGAATCTAAGCTGAATATCAGCGAGGGATTGAATATTAGATAGTACCTACCCCTATCATTGTAGAGATCGACAACACAAATTTTCAGTTTCACATATTTTTACCCATTCATATATATGTGTAAATATATGTATACATACATATATGCATATTTTATGTATTACGAGGGCAGTTTGATTAGTTAATGACTTTAAATAAGTAACTTTGATACTCCTGTCAATTAAGAAGACCCTCTTTCAAATTTGGTCGAGAAAATCTAAGTCGCGCTCGCTGAAGGACTACTAAAAACTTTAAACGCGTTTTATTCGAAACCATGTTAAACTTAAATTTTTCAAGCACAGGTCTTGATCTATTTATCCGAATTCCTTCATTTGAAACATGTTTGAAAGGATATAATTTTTTGTATGGTTTATACTAACAATATATATGAAAAAGTGTTAAGGGGGAGACCGGCTTAGGAAGCCGAGATTTTGTTGTTTTTTGTTAATTTTTTACATAGGGAATGAATAATCAACATTTTTTTAAAATTTGGGAGAATTTTATTCATGTTTTGAAGAAGCCTTTAAAATTTTTCAAGTAATTTTCGCCGGAAATAGTGTCGATTGATCGTGCTGTCCATGGACGATTGCCATCGGAGTATTTTGCTGGTGGGCATTCCTGTGGTAGCAATTTTCATCTGTTATCATAACAATTTTTTTCTTCGTTAGCAATACATTTCTTAAGAATATGAACCTGATTGTGTAAAAAAATTAAAAATTTAATTTTTTGGAGGTGTTTGAAGACAATGTTATGTTGTTATACCATATTTTTTCACATTTCTTGCATAAAAAAACATATTTTTAATAATCATATAATCTAATAATAATTAGGTTCATCTAGATTTGAATTAAATAAAGAATGTTCACACCCAATTTCAGAACGATTGGTCAATAACTTTTCAAGCTAGAATGCCCACAAGTTGAAAAAAATCGTTTCGAGAAAAACGCGTTTGAAACTACCGCGCGCTTCGACTCCGGGCTGTCGGGCGGTCACTTAAGTCCTCATAGCATTGGGAATAATGCGAATTTTGCTTTCAAATTTTGACGACATATTCTTGACTAGCTATACTAACAATTTATGCAACAACAAAATTTCGGTTTAAACTGGTTTCCCAGTTGTTTAGATCATGTAGCAAAATTATGTCACCCGTCTGATAAGATATTAGAAATTTAATATAATTTGTAGAAAATTTTATAAAATGGGCACCCTGTATATGGTAAAAAATAGGTCGAAATATCTGATGTCATCACTCAAAAAATTGTTGGGGTTTATTTACAATGTGTCTTGAGATAATAAGTACATGTAGTTAATTATAATTCAAATAAGTAGAGAGTAAGGTTTCTAGTAAAATCTAGTGCTACAAACATTTGAGGTCAAAGTATTTTACTCTGCTGTACATATTCTTTCCTTAACCCTGGATTCAAATCCAAAAACTCAGCTACATCGAGTACACATTTCAGTTAATTATTTTTTCGAAACTCCTCTGATTTAGTATAAGCCGTTGAAAATTTCATTAATTTCAATAAACAAAACACATTTTGGATTTCATTTTACTACAAAAGACTGGAGAACTGAAACTCAGAGTCGATGTTCTGCATGTATAGACAGAAAAGGGCCGCTATTTCGAATTTCGTCGAGATAAAAATGTCTAATCATTGCACAATAAAAATTGCATCTGACAGTCAAAACAGGAAGTTTGTATGTCTTTTCATCATGCCGCAAATGATTTTCAAACATCGTCTTCATTTCGACCAAATTTTTAAAGAATCTCCTGGAAATAAATTACTTTAAAATTTCTTGTACTTTCATAATCTTTTATTTTTGGATTATAAATCTAATAAAAAATGCGCATTTCTTGTACTTTCGTAATAATTAAATGAGTTTTAGATCTGTTAATATAATTTTTTCAAGTTGATGTTTATATAATTGCTGGGCGCTAGTAGGTTTTGATGGAATAAATAGCTCATCACTAAAAGAAATACCGGGGAACAAACTACTATTTAAAAGGAAATAAATGCTTAAAAAAGTTACCTCATATGTATTAAATCAAAAAAATAAATTGCCATTTTGTCGCAAAAAATTTAGTTTGATTCAAAAAACCCACAAACTTATCAAACTACCCTCGCTTGTATCAAAATGAGTCAAAAGAAATTTTACACTTAACGTGCTTTTTTTTTCTTGCTGCTTGCTACTTCAGTTCAGCTGTGCGAGTGTTGGAAAGCGCTTTCTTTCTTTACTATACAGTACTAGGATATATTTGCTTAACAGCTTCTTTTTTTTTTGTACTTACGGGTAAGGTATCTAGGTGTGTGTGTTTGGGTGTGCGTGTGTGTGAGCGTTACCTTTCATTCATTCATTCTAAATGCTTTCAGTTGGCACGTCATTCATTCAACCTAGACATGCCCCCCAAAAAACATACAGAAACACTTACAAACACCCCGCCAGTGTCAGACGCCGCCTACTCAGAACTTGTTTGACTCCTTCTTTGGCTTTAGCTTTTGTTGTTGCGGTTTATTCCTTCCTAGACATTGAATTTGTCGTCGAAAAATCCCCTGTCGTAAAAAGGGCTTTAATCCTGCTGCGCGTGTACTAACAAGAACAACAACAGCAACAAGAACCACTACAAGTTTGGTTTTTTTTAAGGCTTATTCCCAAACCAAAAAACTTTCATAACTTCTTTGACCATGTTTTTTTTTTTTTTTTACTTGGCATACTTAGTTTGCCTCTTAAGCATTTTCTTTCAATTTTCACTAGTTTTACAAGTATTTCAAGTGTTTGCTTTTATATTCCTTGTTGGCTTTTAAGCCAGTTTCTTATAGATTTCTTTTTTTTCGTCTTGTTTTGCAGAAATTTATTCAATTCAAAAAGTTTTACTTAGTATGCAGCTAATTTAAATATTAGACGGTTTTAAAAAAATATCTGAGGAAGTTAGCTGTAAAGTCTATCAACTTTGGTAGAGAGGGTAGAGATATTTGAACACTTTCTGTCAATAGTTGTAATATTTCAATTTCATATTTGTTTTTCTTTGAACTTCTATTTCCAATTATTAACTATTATTAATAATAACTATATATATTTGAATTAAAAATTTGTATTTCTCCATGTCAATCTTTTATTTCCGATTTCTAGATATTAGAAATATTTATTTTATTATACCAACTCCTAATTTCGTATTTCATTTTCGGAATGCTTAAATACTCTTTCGTTTTTCCTAATCCTATGTTGACAACTCAAAATTCTTAATTCTTTGTTATTATTTACAAAATTAAAAATAATCTCTGTAAATTTTTTGAAGTCCCTAGTTCCCCGATTTATATTTTCTTATTCTAGTTCCTAATTGCTCAGGCCGTCGGTGGCTTAAGTGGTAGCGTACTCGCCTCTAAAACCGAAGGTCGGTGGTTCGATTCCCCGCAGTAGCACTGGTGCATTTGCCTAGCACTGGCATCGCTAGCTCAAAGACGCTATTTGCCATGAAAGTCTCTATTAATTAAAGACACCGCCGTTCGGATTCGGCTATAAACTGTAGGTCCCTGTTCTGTTCGAACAGTTATTAATAGAGATCCCCTATGCCCCTCCTCCAAGGGGTCTAACAGGGAATTATATATAATTGCTCAGGAATAAATCGCTATGTTTAGAAGCAAGAATTCTTTTTTTTTATATTTCCTGATCCCAATATACCATTTACTTATTGTTTATTCCAAACTTTTTGTTCTTGTTTCTATATCCTGTACCGTATGGGACAAAGGGTACATTAAGTTTGCGCCAGCCAAAAATGTATGTAACATATAGAAGGAGTCGTCGGAGACACCCCAATGTTACTTAAAATATGATCAGGGTGACTAGAGAAGTCAATATACTCATGTCCGTCTTTCCGTCCGTCCGTTTACCGTTAACCTAGATCTCAGAGAGGGTAAGAGCTAGAGTAACCAACTTTCACATTAGATCCCATGTTATTCCATAGGAGACAAGTTTCTTTTTTTTTTTGATATCTGGGTTAAATTATATGTTAAACAAACGTTTTAGATGGATAATTCGTTTGTTTATAAAGATATCGTAATCAAATTTGGCACTCGAAATTGTACCGAATTCGATCAAAATGGGTTGACTATATCATATAGCTCCCATAGGACTGATAGGGCAAAATTTCTTTTTTTATACAAAATTCGCTATATTTCGTTTTTTAATAAAGATATCGTAACTAGATTTGTCACTCCAAAGAT
Source organism: Chymomyza amoena (assembly GCA_037043745.1). Taxonomy (NCBI): domain Eukaryota; kingdom Metazoa; phylum Arthropoda; class Insecta; order Diptera; family Drosophilidae; genus Chymomyza; species Chymomyza amoena. Next base: position 27,473 of record JBAMAX010001983.1, read on the forward strand.
TTTTGGAGTACCCAATCCATGTACCAAATTTTATCAAAATCGGTTGACTTTATTATATAGCTCCCATATAGCCGATTTTACAAAAAATCTATTTTTGGAAAAAAATTCGGTATAGTTCGTTTGTTTATAAAGGCATCGTAACCAAATTCGGAAGTTTTTTACACATTATAATCACTGTACCAAATTTCATTAAAATCGGTTGACTATATCATATAGCTCCCATACACACGATCAGTAAAAAAAAATATTTTTGGTTCAAAATTCGTCTGATTTTGGTTGTTTATGAAGGATATTAACCAAATTAGGTACTTAATCGGTTGACTATATTATATAGCTCCCATAGGACCGATCGGCCAAAAAACTTTTTTAAATCAAATTTCGCTATATATTGTTTTTTAATAAAGATATCATAAGCAGATTTGGCGTTTGGAAATTATTTAGAGCACTTAAGCAATGTACCAAATTTGATCAAAATCGGTTGACTATATCATATAGTTCCCATAGGACTGATAGGGGAAAATTTCTTTTTTTATACAAAATTCGCTATATTTCGTTTTTTAATAAAGATATCGTAACTAGATTTGGCACTCCAAAGATTTTTAGAGTACAGGGTATCCAAAGTGGTCCACGCCCGACTTTACGTACGCCATTTCTTACTTTTGATATCTGGGTTAAATTATATAGCTCCCAAAGGGGTGTTTCAGAAGACCTCGAAAAAGAAAAACAAAAGTTTCATATGGATATTTCGTTATTCGAGATATCGTAACCAAATTTGCATTCCGTTTTTTTTAAAATTGGATCAAAATCATACTATTCTTATTCCTGGTTCGGATTTGCTATTTCCTTATTCCTTATTCCTGTTCCCTATTCTTTATTCCCTATTCCATTTTCCTTATTCCTTATTCCCTATTCCCTATGCCCCATTCCCTATGCCCAAATCCCTATTTCCCATTTTCTATTTGCTATTCCCTTTTCCCTATTCCCTATTCCCTATTCCCAATTCCCAATTCCCAATTCCCAATTCCCAATTCCCTATTCCCTATTCCCTATCAGGCAGAGGTGTTCCTTGTTCCCTATGCCCTAGTCCATATTCCCTGCTTCCTATTACCCATTCCCCATTATTTCGAGTTTATAAATCCTAATACTTGATTTGTTTTTCCGAATTTCTTATTCCTTATTCCTAATAGGAAATTTCCCTTCATAATTCTTAGTTTCTTATTCTTATTTCTTAATTCGTTTTTCCAAATCCTATTTCTTGACACCTTGGTATTTATATAGACTTACGAGGGTGGATTGATAAGTTTCCGGCCTGACCAAGAAAAACAACGGTTTTTAAAATTTTCTTTTTTATTTCTCAACATAATCTCCTCCAAGGCTGATACATTTCTCATAGCGGTGTTCTAGTCTAGTAATGCCTATCTCTATAGACTGATTCGTCAAGCTCCTCAAAATACCCATCTTACGGCTTCGATTACCTTCTTCATTGTCCGCAAATCTCTTATCCGCCTAAGCCTTATTTTTTGAGTCGTTAGGAAACAGATAATAGTCACTCGTGGCTTAGGTCCTGGAGAGTAGGGAGGGTGCGGCATCAATTCAAACTTCAGATCGTTGATTCTTAGCCATCGCAACGTATTGACTTGTGCGCTGGTGCGTTATTCGTGATGAAACAAGATTCTTTTCTTCGCCAGATGAGGTCGTTTAATTCTTCATTCCTCATGTCACAAACGTTGCAATAAGTCTGCGTAGTCATTGTACCAGTGATAGTTCCTTATCCCTTATTCAAGGTAATCAATGTATTCATAATACCTCATTGCTTATCCCTAAAAACAGTATGCCATATACCTCTATTCGCTGATAAAATTGTTTTTGCCTTCTTTGAGTTAGTTCCCTGGTCCAATCCACTGTTTAGACTGTTCTTTGGTTTCAGGAGTTTTGTGGTCTACCCAAGTTTCGTCAACGGTTATGAATCGACGCTAAAATACGCTTGGATTACGGTTATATAACGTCAAAATAGGTCAGCTTTTCCATTTTAAGAAAAACACAGAGGCGTCTTGTTCAGTGTGCTCTCAAATCTAAACTAACATGGCGATCGGGCTGAAACTATAGCTACAAGCTATCTAAGGATGGTACTATAGAACGCCACCTCAAGGTAGGCCTAGTGGCGCCATCTCTTGGTCAGGCCGGAAACTTATCAATCCACCCTCGTACAGTGAATTTGGATTTAATAAAAAAGATCGGAAATCTATATGGATGGTAAATTGCCAGATGATTGTCAATTAGAAGGCATTAGACAAATTATGAAAGCTCTTGATTCATGGTAATTAGATGAGGCTCTAAGGTGGTCGTAAACGTGGATAAAGGTCAAGCATTAAAGCGTGATATATTGACTTAGAGAAGTGTGTTGGGGACGAAAATAATCAGAAGATCAGAGGTGGTTCCGACACAACTTTTATCAACACCGACTTAATCACAATCAGTTCCACTACTTGCACCAACCGCACGTGCTGATATAATTAATTCACCACCGCCAACACCACCACCTTTCCTTCCTTGACCTCCTTCAATATTATATATCATTCGTTTCTTTATTTTAAAAAATTATTTCACCATAGGGTAACCTATTGTAAATTACTAAAACTAACATAAATCTTTGGAAAAAATCCGTATTTCTTTAACTTTAATTTTTTATGGGTTTCTAATAAGGTTACTGGATCCACTCTTAGCAGTTATAAATGCATGACGTCAACCGTTGAATTTGATTTTGTTGAATATATCGACTTACGCCGCATCCAACATAGTTAGCCGTTTCGTTCACCACCTTCATTATATTCTCAATTCTTAGCCTGCAATGGAAGGATAATAATTACAATTTATCTTCCCCCACAAAAGCAGTGTGGATACTTACGCGTCTTCAGTATCATTACTTTTAATATCTATTGCATGTAATTCTCGGCATTTTGGAGTCAATTGAATCTTGAGTATTTTCACCAAATTTACTTTATCTTTAGTACACGTATGTCTCTCCACTGCATACGATATAAACATAAGCTCAGAAGGATCTTTGCAAATGATTGGTTCCGCCTTGCACCTGCGCGCCCGACACTCAGCTACTAAAGAGAGCTCCTCGTTCCATTCCAATTGTGGCGGATTATTAGAGATGAAATTTTGGCGATAATCATTGCGTATTTCAACGATATGTTGCATCTCTTCTTCAGTCAAAGGCACCATTTTGGCGCTTTTTGGACAAGATTTGGGGAATTCCTTGGAGGGAAGAGTTCTCTGTGACTTTTTTGAAAAGGTGAAGGACTAATACTTACTTCACCGCAAGTTGCATTTTGACCAAAAACGAGATTTGGCAAGATTAGCAAAAAACAGATGTAAAAATAGGTAGCGTTCAGTATGGAGCACATGATGTTTTAAGTAATTTTGTGGAACTGCTACAATTGAGATTATTTTAAAGTTGTTATAACTTTTAGCAGAGCGTGAAAATTTGATTTGACGCTTTGACAGCTTAACTCAGGGGTTCCGGGCCCTGCTTGCTTGCGGAAACGTTGACTTTATGGCAATTAATTAATGATTTTATAAAAAGTAAAAGTATTACACGGTAGGACTATTGCACATTTTTAAGCTTTTATATTAAGCCATATAAAGCCTTATATGTTCTTTGGATTAAAGTTATTTTTATTCTGACTTCGTTTTTAAACTAGTCTAGCTTGCAAAATATTTGACCCTATTTAGCACGAAACCAATAACTTTTTCACCACTGTGCCAAGTGCAATTTGAGTGCTCTCGAGCAACGCCCAATGCATTTTACTGGTTCAATGAAGCCACTTTAAACTTTCGTAAATTGAAATAGTTTATTTTTTTTTTTTTATTTGGTAGCTATTTTATTTAAGTATGTTTTTTATTTGCTTGCCTCTTTTATAGCTTTCTGTCGGAAATGACCAACAGCAAGTAGGAAAAATAGAAAAATTTCATACAGAGTTTATGTGGAGAACGACTCTAGCATACACTGTAACATTTTTATCGACATCAATTAAATTCCGAAATACTTTAATAAGAAAGATCCAAAAGGAAAATAGAATTTTATATTAGAAGCGAACAGCGCTGCCCATTTGCTTAGCAATTGATTCCTAGATGGCGCCAGCAGTAGTATCAGCTTTACTGTTTTAGCGCTAAGAAGCTTAGAAATTAATGTGAAAGCAGTTACAATGTTGGTTATGTAAAGTAGGTGCGAAAATTTTACAAATTGTTCTGGTAAGAGAATTTTAGTGGATAATTTTTACTTAGATTTAAAAAAACGGCTTGGAATGAAATGGGAAGAAAATTAATTAGAGTTGATAGGGTGTTAAAAATATATGACAACGTTTGGAAATATTCAGAAAATGTTTAAAAGTAAGAGAAAATACCATTAATAAATGCAGCAAGCTTCAAAGACTAGTATGCATATCTCTCTCGGGAGCTATGCGTACCTGTCCGACAGCTGTCATGGAGTCAGTCCTTGGACTCACACCACTGAACATTTTCATCAAAAAGTCAGCCATGCAGAGTCTTACTAAGTATCCAGATCACATCAGGACTCGTAGCAAGTGACACTGGTCATGCCGCACTTATATATTCCCTTCCTGACGTATCGATCTGCTCTAGATCAGATCTTATGATCACGGAACTTTTTCATAACAAGAAATTAAGATCTCTTCTCCCAAGTTGGGAGTCTCCGGCTGATGGCAGCCCCAGTAGAAACCTTTCGGTGGCAACAATGGTTCACTGATTGGGTCCAAAACTGAGCAGGGTGTAGGTGTTGGCATCGTTGGACCCAACACCAGAATCTCTAACGCAATGAGCATCTGACCCAGCGTCTTTCAAGCGGAGATTTCATGCCATAGAGATCTGCGGCCTTTAGTATCCTTCTCAAGGGAACTAGTGGGAGCAAACATCTGCATTTATTCAGATAGCCAAGCTGCTATTAGGGCATTGTCATCCTGGAGCATCTCCTCCAGGACGGTTAAAAAATGCCATAACTACCTCCAAACCCTGTCCGCCCGAAACAAAGTCGTGCTATGTTGGGGGCCTGGACACTCAGGAGTGTATGGTAACACGACCGCTGACGATCTAGCACTACAAGGTGCCTCCACCCTGACTGCATCTCCTGCCCCGTTTTGTGGTATTGGTTGGTCCACAATCAAAACCATGATAAACAAATGGGCTGCAGGAGAACATAGGAGATACTGGTTCTCCCTTCCGGGGCTTCGTCAATCAAAAGTGCTTGTCAAAACTCTCGATGCGAACAAGAAAAAAGGTCTTGGCTGAGCGGACCTAAAGCTATTGGTAGCTTACCTAGCTGGCCACCACACTGTTAGATACCATCTATAGACAGTTGGCCTATCGGACCTCTTCAGAGTGCAGACTCTGTTTAGAAGACGATGAATCCACCAGACATATTGTCTGTGACTGCCCAGCGCTGGTATTGATCAGAGCCTGTTACCTGGGAAAGGAACGGATTAGTCCCTTCCATCTCAGGTCAATACCAACAAAAGACCTACAGCTATTCATGCGGAAATCGGAGAGGCTTCTGCTTTAATTTAAGGGTATGGTACAAAAGACCTTTTGGTCGCAGTGCCCCACCTCTTTGTGAGGAATCCTTTTTGGGAAAAAAAAGAAAAGCTAGCAAGTGCCTAGGGTGACCATATTTTGCCCTGCGAGTTTTCTGCTTTTGGTATTTTTTTTCAGCCGTTTCGTTGTTTGCAAAGCTATTTTTTTGTGGTCAAGAATTCTTTTTTATTTTTATTATTGAAAACTTGCAGCATATTTATATTCGTAAGCAAACAGCTGATTTTTATACTAACTTCTTTGTCTTTACTCCTGGCGCCATCTAGCGGTCAATTTGGAAAAAATGGGCAGCACTTGTTTGCTTACAGAATACGATTGCAGTTTTTGGTTTGCTGCGTATTTAGTACAGAGTTTCATCTTCGAAAAGAGGGCGGACTCTATTTTGTAGATAATTTTAATTGCTTTAACAAAGTATTTACGTAAAATATCCTATAAAACCGACCTGTTTTAAGATATTTGCAAATAAACCAATTTACCTACAAACTTAATTTAAATTTCATAAATTTTCAAAAACATCATGACTCTAAGTTTAATGGAAAAAAAGATATACATAATGTAACAACAATGATCCACATATATAGTCAGAGGGAGCCACGTCACCTACCCACAAATACGAAATCTCGGATTTTAGACTTAGAAAAAGTTGCCTAACGATCCCTGAAAGTTTAACGAACAGACGCGTATGCCCCAATTTATACCTAAAGTTGCCTTTTATACCCCTAAATACAAGCTACAAAAATAAACTTAATAAATATGATACATCGAGAAACTATAGCCGCAAAAATGAGGTCAGTTTACACTGACGGCGAGCCTGTCAGACTGACAAACTGACAGCTTAATAGACTGTATGTCAATGCCGAGCAATCAGCACGCCTTGAAGTATGCAATAAACTCGAACTGCAAAATGTCGGTCAAGCCAACGCAGCGAACCGCAATGTCCAGACCACAATGAAATGAAAGTCCGCCCTGTGCCAACTGCTTCTAATTAGCATGCCTTTAACCTAAATCCTTAACTTGGTGTTCATTTTTTTCTGATTTCATTTATTTATTTTTTTTTTTTACTTTTGCAGAATATAATAACGAACCAAGCGGAACTGGCGCTTTGGCCGGCAGCTTCGATAAGTCTGTTTTGCAAATTTCCGATTGGTTGACTTGGGAACAAAACATGATCAAGATACAGAGCGTTGTGGTTGATGATGTGGACGGAGTGCGTCTGGCCATAGAGAAGCAGGAGGTATGTGTGCGGTTGTTTTGTGGGTTATACCTATAAAGTATAAAGTATCTGGTGCAATGACCGTCTCGATGCGTTCTCTCTTTGGTTTTGCAGAAAGTTTTGCGGGAGCTGAAAATGAAAAAACCGCAACTCAATGAACTGGTGCATACCGCGGAAGTTCTCAAGGGTGATATCAAACGACAGCAGCTGCAGGAGAAAGGTAAGTGGGAGAAATGATTTATTTTTTATGGTATATGAAATGTGAGTTAAACACAGATGGTGTTAAAAAGTATTGCGTAAAAGTGAGTTTTATTAAACGAAAAATGAAAATTAATGAGATAGGAAAATTCTCAAAAACTAGATCTTTACTCAAAGCTTCATAATTTAAAATACTATGAGACACAATTTTAGGAAATATCAGAGTTATTTTCCTAAATTTCAATACTATGGAGACACAATTTTAAGAGATATCAAACTTAGTGCTGCACAACGCATTTCAGCGAAATCGGATAGATTGATCGATAATAATCCACTGCTTGCCAAAAAAAAAAAGATTGATAATTCTGTATTGACCGTGCTCCCGAAAACGAATCCGTCCATTTTATTCGAATTTGTTTTGAAACCAAATGATAGTTGCTCCCAATTTCACCAAAAGGAATTTTATATTTGTTTCGAAGCCGACTGTTTTTGTTGCAAAACGAGCTTAAACGAATTGGCAAAATTGGTTTATGGTTTATGTCCTGGATAAAAAAATGTCCCTTGTAATAAGAATAGCAAATATAATGAATAATTTCCTTTGATAAGTGTATCTGGGCTAACAAAAACTAAGGGAAATATGCGTTGATAAGAACTTAAAAGCGAATATGAATAAATTATTCATTTTGTCTCATTCGTTTGTAATTTTTCTGGATATGGACATTATTGGATATCAAAAAAAATTTATTAAAAAACGAGCAAATTTTGCATTAATAAATATTATTGAAAAATTTCATTTGTAATCATAATAGCAAATTCGTAATTAATTTCCTTCAGAGGAAGTGAAGCTGGGCTAACAAAGACAAAGGAAATTATGAGTTAATGGCGACTCAAAAACGAATCCGAATAAAATTATTCGATTTTTGTGTCGTTTTCTAATGCACTGTCGAATTATTACAATAAATTTCAGGACCGCTGCGTTTTTCGAATAATCTTAAATAGATTTTAAAAATTAAAAAAAAATAATATGGAAAATGGACACACAAAAATGAAAAGTCTATCTATTAAAAAAATTATATTATTATAATACAACAAGAAATGTACCTAAAGATGGCAAAACAAAATTTTAAAATTTGTAACGAATTCGATTTGATATGGGTAAGCTATATCAAGGATATTTAGCATAAAAGGGCGATATTATCATAAGTCGTAAATAGTTCAAAAGACTTGACCTAAGTTCATACTATTAAAAAGCCTATTTATTTAAACTCTAAATTTTCGATTTCCAAGAGACTTCGCGAAATAGTTGCCTCAACTCTACCAGAGTCGATGCTAATCCTGGTCTACCAACCTAAACGTAACCCAAACGTTAATGAGTTTATAGAGTTGGAAAATCTATACGTTTAAAAGAAACTGATGTTTTACGTGTTACGGGTGTTCTCATGAACGTATCGATAAATTTAAAATCTGATTTTTACGTATGTTAGAGGTTGTCAATACGGAAGTTTTAAGTCTATTTTGATGTGTTCATGTGTATTGGTTCGTGAGGTACACGGATAATTGTTAGTATCGGTTTTTGTGTGTATTTTCCCATATACTATATACAAAAACGGGTATTGTTGGTAATCAATGTTCGAAGTCCAACAGCGTTTCAATCATTGAGAACAGGGAATGCCGTCTCCTAATCGATCAATGCAATCTAATAGTACTACCCAGGAACTTGAAGATCGCAATGATCGTGAAAGAATACGGTTAAGACAGACCCGTGAAGCGTGACATTCGACTAATAATGGTACAAGTTTTAATCTAGATGCAATCTAATCGAAAAATCCAATATTTTTCCAGATAAGGTAACTAGAGAATCTTACGATGTTTATTCACATTAAGAGTATTCAAAAAGTTTGGGCAGGACAACGTATGTCGGGCTCACTAGTTATTTATAAATATAACGTTTTTATACCCTGTACCGTATGGTCCAAGGGTATATTAAGTTTGTGCAAGCCGAAAATGTATGTAACATATAGAAGGAGACGTCGGAGACACCCCAAAGTTACCTAAAATATGATCAGGGTGAATAGAGAAGTCGATATACCCATGTCCGTCTGTCCGTCTGTCCGTCTGTCCCTGTCCGTCCGTCTGTCCGTCTGTCCGTCCGTCCGTCCGTGTGAACGCCTAGATCTCAGAGATGGTAAGAGCTAGAGTTACCAAACTTTCACATTAGATCCCATATTATTCCATAGGAGGCAAGTTTATTTTATTTTTTTGATATCGGGGATAAATTATATAGCTCCCATGGGGGTGTTTGAGACGACCTCGAAAAAAAAAAGCGTTTTAGATGAATAATTCGTTTGTTTATGAAGATATCGTAACGAAATTTGGCAATCGAAAGTTTTTTATAGTTCCCAATCACTCTACAAATTTGATCAAAATCGGTTGACTATATCATATAGCTCCCATAGGACCGATCGGCCAAAATAACTTTTTTAAAGAAAAATTGGCTATATTTCGTTTTTTAATAAAGATATCCTAACCAGATTTGGCGTTTGGAAATTTTTTAGACCACTTAAGCAATGTGCCAAATTTGAACAAAATCGGTTGACTATATCATATAACTCCCATAGGTCCGATCTTCCAAAAAATCGATTTTTTAACAAAATTTGTTGTGTTTCGTTTGTTTGTTAAGATATTGGGACCAAATTTGACATTCGTGAGTATTTTATAGTTCCTAAGCACTGTACCAAATTTAATCCAAATCGTTTGACTAGATCATATAGCTCCCATAGGACCAATCGGTCCAAAAACACGTTTTTTATACAAAATTCGATGTGTTTTGTTTGTTTGTAAAGATATTTGAAATAACTTTGGCGTTCATATCTTTTTTTAAGGTATTTAAGCACCGTGTCAAATTTTATTGAAATCGGTTGACTATATCATATAGCTCCCATAGGAACGATCGGTCAAAAAAAATTTTGCTTAAAAATTCTTCTGTTTTTGGTTTTTTGTGAAGAAATCGGACTTTATTACAAGCTAGTGGTACAGGGTATCCTAAAGTCGTCCGCGCCCGACTTTACGTCCGCCATATTATATATATTATTTATCATTTTTTTCCCCGAAATCCTTGCGATTATTATCAAATTACATTATTTATTTAAAACCCAAATTAGCTCCAAAAAAAGTTTGCCCAAGCTCCCATGTAACTATTTGTTTGACCAAACCAGACAGGGTGTTCCACTCAAACCTTTTTCATTGATTAATTGATTGCTTGATAGGACTTCAATTAAAACCATTTACCGTTATTTTCAATTGACATATCGTCCTTTTACACTCACACACACACACACATGTTACATGAAATTTCATTAAGATTTTTATTTATGGACTGCAATCGTACTCATTTGCTCACCTGTGGGATTCCGTCCGAAAACCTAGCCAATTGCAAATACATTTTCCATTTCCCCAAATCACTTTAGTGCAAACAAATTTCCGGCAAAGATAGACACGTACGTACGTACACGTACGCACACAAACACGAATATCCTTGCTTAATCACAAACTTCTATACGTATGCAAAAATACGGGCAAAGAGTTACGGTTACGGTCACTTATGAACAGAGGCGTAGGTGGCTTTTTCTAATGCCGCAGATGTCCTTAAAACGGTTTTAAATTGATATTAAAAGCTGTTGGGTACTTAATTCTTCTTCTTCTTATGTCCTGTTACTCCTAGTGGAGCATAGGGCTAGTTTGGTACGTAATCCCACTGGGCTATTGAAAAAACGGTTCTTATCTAAGTAATGCAGCCACTAGACGGCGCTAGCTAGTTGTAGTTGGTAGATGGCGCTAACCAGTCGATGTATGCATATTTGCGTGGGCAATTAATTTAATAGCTCTTAAAAATAATTATTTTGTAATTATTTAATTTTGATTAAAAAAAGTTACTCCTAAACTTTTTTAAGCTATATTAACTTTGCTTTGGGGGTATACTGATAAACTATATCCCCTTTTTCTCTGCCACTGCTTAAAACTATGCAGCTGGCTGGTTGCCTCGGTCTAGGTAACTGTAAGCTCCTCTTTGCTGCTCTAACGGTAAACATTTACATAACGGGCCGCGCATCTTTGACACTGAGCTGCCCTGATGCTGACACTGAGCTGGGAGCTGGGCCGTGCAGGGTGTAGGGTCCTGTTTAATGTAAAACTCGAAAGGGAGGCAGTGCAACAATGACAGCCAAACAGAGCCAACAAAGTCAACGCAGGCAAATGGCAAAGGAAAAGACAAAGACAAAGTTCAAAACAAATACATGGACAAATACAAATTACATTCACACACACACACGTACACACACACACACAGACTAGAAACGCATAAAATGGCGTATAAACATGCAAAGCAACTTAAAGCTAAACATAAACATAAACATACAAAAACTGTAGCATACTTTTAAGCTGTGTGAATATGCCGCGCAGTTTGAGCAGCTCTGCTTTGCAGTTTGTGAGTCACTGTGTCAAGAGCAAATTGCTGCTGTTAAAGAGTAAAATCACTTTGCATACTTTGAGGCGCATGCTCAGCTATGTTTGCCGGTTTTAGTGAAATCCTTTTTATTTAATTTTGTTTTTTTTTTATGCTGCTCTCTTGATTCCTTTTAATTCGTTTCTTTTTTGTCTCTTTACGGCATTTAATTCTTGTTTTCTGTGGAATTTTAATGTGACAGCAAACAAGCAAACATTTATGCCAGTTGACATTTAATTGACAAGCGGAGCACATTTTTGAAAAAAGTCCTTTATACATTGTTGGTATTGTTGTTGCAGTTGCTTTGGTTGTGATGGTTTGTAAAACATATGAACAGGCGGGGATTTGAGTGGGGATTATCGTTACCGGGATGCTGGTAACGGAATTTAATACAAAGGATGAAATTTTAAACAATATTTGGCAACCGTGCTCGTGAACTTTGACTGCAGGCATATTTTTTTGTTTATGCCTTGAATACGCCATTGGGGTCAGGGGCACATGGAGCAGTTTTCGAACATTAAAACTATATAGCGTCAAGGTATGGTTCAACAAGATATAGAATACTTTAAGATCTAAATACCAATGAAACACATTATAGATGAACTTAATCGATTTATGTTGAGACCTGAACCTAGAGTAGTAGACTCTCACATGTATCTCATAGTCTAATAAGCAAGTCGTAGTAAGAATACGAAGCAACACATTTTAAAAGATCGTTGTGAGCGTTTTAACGCCCAGAAAGATGAGATCTTTTATTCGATACTTCTTTGCATGAGAGTCTAATAAACAAAAGCTTTTTTTAACTCGGATTCCTCATTGACTTGAATATGTCTGATTCCCAAGGAACGATTAAAATTTGGGGTAATAAGCTAACTTGTTTTAAGCAATAATTTCGGATTAAGAGTTCATGTATAGCTCATGTGGAATTCTACAGAACGCTGGTGTATAACCATTAATTACACTAAAATCAGTGCACATCACATTTGCCACCAGAAGAGGAGACTGCCCTGACGTCACACTGGGATCTCCGATACCAAGAGCCACCAAAGTAAAATATCTGGGAGTCACATTTGACAGACGACTGACATACTGGCCCACATATCACTCAGACAGTCATAAAGCTGTAAATTAAAGTTCAAAAAAATTGGACTGGATGCTGAAAAGTTCTAGTAAATTGTACGCTACGTAGCAAAAGAACAATTTACAATGCTATTGTAGCACTCAGACTTCTACTATACGCAATACCGCTCTGGGTCGAACTGCTGCGAGCGATCCCATATAAAACTGACTGCAAACGCATGCAAAACAAGTGCCCATGAGACAGTATGGTACTGGCAGCAGAATGGTTTGTTGGAAACGAAGTCTTCATAATGACCTCAACATCCCTACCATAGCTGAACTAATCGGTACGACACATGTCTCAAAGCGATACAGAGGTATATAGCTTACTAATCATCTGCTCCAGCTGTCAACATCCCTAACCAGCTGGATTCAAGGGATAGGCGTCAAGGCTGAAGAGACGTGCACGCTATAGGGTTCTGATTTAATTCTTTAAGGCTAACCTTCAAATTGCCATTGTAAATAGCTCACAAGCTTGAGAGTGTATCAAGATAAGCTTGTAGACCATTATAGCATTATAGATGGCAGTAATCGCCAATCTGCATATGTAGCAAGTTCTAAGTCATAGATGCGTCTATCCAGATTCATTCAGACAAAAAGACTGCATATAAATAACAGAAATATACAAAAAAAAAAGTAGCAATCAGATCCTTTGTCGGATACCACCCAACTCGAATATGTCTGGCTCCCACGGAACGATTTAAGTTTGGGGTATGAAGTCAACTTTTTTTAGGAATAAGTTCGGATTAGCTCTGTGGAACTATAGAATTCAAGTAGTAGTAGATATAATCCTTTGTCGGACACCACCCAATCGAATTTGTGTAATATTCTCTTATCAGCAAAAGCGTTATATTGTAACAGTTATGTACAGAAAAACATCGGTGCCGCTAGCCTATCGAACGCCTTGACTGCAAGGGTTCAACTTTCTGAAGACAGCGTTGGAGAAAAGCTGGCACGGTACTGATATACGATAATATGCCTACCGATGATATGGCTATGACAGCACACAACATCTGTACCCAAATTTTGGCTCGAACGTGCCAATGCCTAACTTCACCGTTCATACAGGGTAGGACTCAAATAGTAATAGGATGCACTTCTATAGCTGGATCGTAGAGTTGGAGGGCGGTCGAACCACGTGGGCGCGTTAATGGGTAGTCTTGTAAAGAGACAGATAGTTTTGTTTAATCCCAGTCAAGCGACTTCCGTGAATCTCTGTTCCGAAATGTCGTCAGCGCTACACCATTACATTTGGCGTCCTACTCTAGGGAAAGCAGCGAAGGACACCTCGAAATGGTTAAGGACGTCATATGCTGAAATGCTGATTTTCATAGACTCATTTAGTCGCTCATCACAGACGATCAACGTGCGGGTCGTTCTCTTACTTCAAGGGCTCATGAAAATGAGGAGAAAGTGATGGTGCTTCCGGCGCACTAACTTTCTTCTGATTATTGATTATATAGGTTTACAAATACCGGGAACATATCAGTTCTTGGAAAGCTAAGAGTCATTTTCGAAGTAATTTGCTGCGTAGGATCCTAATCCGGGATTGGGATTGGACCATCACGTCAGTATTCTAAGATATTTTATGTTATTACTTGAAAAAAATTTAGTTTTTACCTACTTTTGAGGTTATGTACAGGGCACTAAAAATTGTAGTGGTCTGTCTCTTTAGTTACATCATTTCGTAGCACTCTTACCTTTTTAATTCAAGAGTTTAACAGATCAATAACAATTTTTTCCCAAACTTGTGGCTATTCGTCTCAAAATCCTGATTGATTCTAATCCCGGAATCTACGCAACAAATTACTTTGGAAATGGCTCCTTAGCTTTCCAACAACTTAAACCATGTTGGCCTGTGTTATAGACGAGATGGGGATTTCCTATGGTAGCGTCAAAAAAATCTTTACCGAAGATTTGGAACCTCAAGAGAAAACGACACAGCTCACAAAAATATGTGTAAGGGGCCTTGACGTCATTTCTGAAGAGGGTTTCCGAAAAGCATGTTCCCTAAGAGGAAATGTTAAGTGGGTATCCATTTTAAGCGTTGTGGCAGAGCCACAAGGATGCTTTTAAGAGAGTATGACTTCTGATGAACTGATGACGCACTTCTGTAGCAGTTGTGGTAAGGAGGAGGAGCTGGAAGACGCTAGGAGAATTCTTCTGTCACTGCCCCGTGCTGTGTAGGACAAGGCCAATTCCTTAAATCATATTTCTTAAATGACTCATCCCAGCTCTCGAGCGGTCTCGATAGCTAGCAACAGTGCACATAGACTATCATCGCAGAGGTTGAGGGCTCGAATCCCCGCACTATCCACTCTTTCTATTTCCCTTATTTTTCCTGTCTATTCTATATCCATATCACTTACTCCCATTATCGGTATGACAAAGGGCCTGTTCTTGAGCTAAGTAAGTTGAGATGCTAAGTCCCAACTGCCGGCTTAACCAACCTATCTACCTATCCCAGCTCTCTGAGTAGAATCCAAAATGTCCTTTGAGATATATTCAGGCCTTTGAATGGTCATGGCTTTGGTACATATGAGGACACTCTGAGTGGGGAAAGGTGGTGAAAGGTGCACCACTGCGGTATCCGCAACGGGTCTTCTTTTTTGCCTAAGTGAGTTGAGGCATTAGTTTCCGTCTGCCGGCTTAACCTAAACTTAAAAGGGTATGACAAGTGAGAGTTGGAGAAACATATTCTGTTCTGTACTTCGATATCAATTTGCAGATGCTTATTGTTGTAGTTACGAGAGGCCTCTCAGAGTAAGCTGACCTTAGGGGCAGTACCCAAATTACGTGATTCAATATCTAAAATTTTTGAACTCCTCCTCCCTTCCTCGGTGACCAACCGTAGTACATAGGAAAGACTCCATGACATTGGGAATTAGTAAAAAAAAGGTTCGTTATTGCTGAAACCTAATATTATTGACTACGCCACATAAAGCTAGACCCTCCCTCAGCCGTATGACCAAGCGTGGTATTTTCAAGACCCCTCGTCCCCCTGATCGGGTCACGTAATTTGAGTACAGCTTCTTAAGTACTAGCTTTGGTAAATGTTTGAATAATTACTACGGTATTTTCTCTTTTAATGTTTGGTTTTCGAACGTTTACCAACACTGTTACTATTAGTACTGTTTTTGAAGAATCTATGTAAAGTTATCGTAGCTCCATTTTTAATTCGATAAATTGAAATCGACATCCAGAACAGACATAATAGGGTTTTCGAAATTATTGCCCATGTAACTGTATTAATAGCAAATATAACTGTACAGAAAAATAATGTATAACATATTATCGGCATGGAAACTGCTTAAATTTTCAAAGAAAACTTCCCTCTTCACTCCGTTTATGCTCGTATAAAAACTCCTAAACGCTAAAATTCAATTTTCAGCCAGTTAAAGCTACTTTACTTCTGCTCTGCTCAAAAATGTCACAATTTAAACATTTCCAAAGCATTTTATTTCATTTAAGTCTGTACTCCTTTGGAAAAGATATTGCCCTAGGCACAATTAGAGTTGTTTTTCCTTGAGCTTGAGCGACAGGATAGATTGAAAAGCAGCTTATAGGAAACATTTTTTTATATACATCACATTTTGATGTCATTGTTTGTTGGACGCATTGTATTGACTACTTTGTGGAACGGTCTCCTGTGGGTGCTCCTAACTCTCTGCACTTGGCTGCACTGCATATTGTTTTTGTTTTTTTTTTGTATCCCAGTAGCTAGCATTTTATTTTTGTTTTTGTTGTTACATATTATTATGATGTTTGGTTTGTCATAAACATTTGTAACTTGTTCTGCAGTTCGTAGTTGTGTCCTGACATGTCCTGTCTGTCCTTGTCTGTGCCGTCGTCGTTGTTGTCATCGTACGTGAGTTCATGTTGTAACAGAGCTTACAAATGTGTCCAGCACGGTCTTTATGGCTATATCCCTGCTTCTTAGTACAGCTCGTATATGGCAACGCATATGTTTTGTTGCCACATGCCACAGATACTTGCCACAGGACTCTGCTTTGTTGTGCCTTGCGGCGCATAACAAATGCTTGTTGATGGCTTTTCTGTGGCATTGCCATTTGTTGCTACTCTGCAATTTTAATATTAGATGTGTAATTTAATTTTTCACCAAAATGACAACTCTGGCCATATTTGCCTGGACAATAGATAAATTTTTCTTGTAAACAATATTTGCGTGTTGCTTTGAATGTTGGCCAGCAATAAGCTGGTATTAGGTTGGCTTGGCTTTGGCTTTTGAAGCATATATTTAAGGGCGAAACAAAAGAGGAGTTGAGGACTTTGAGCAGGGGAGTCTTTAAAGGAAAAACAATTTGTAATATAATAAATCCTGAAGCGAAAAGCTAATCGATGTCTTTAGGGGATAGAAAGAGAGTTAGTGGTGTAGGTAAATGGATGTCTTTAAAGCTCAATTTCTTAATTTTCTGAAGTACTTTAAATAAATAGTTCTGGCTGTAGCTGATTACAGGAAATGGAATTAAGGAAGGAAGTTTAATAAGAAGCAGTGTTTATCGTTAAAAGTAAAGCATCTGAAACATATTATTAGGGGTAGTCACTATTCCTAAAAATTTTATTGAGAAAAGTTGTTCCACCTTAAAGTTTTTTAATTAATTCAGTAATTGTCAAATCGTTTTCCTATAGAATAAGTGTTTTAAGTCAATAAGCCAACTGTTACCAATGTTTATAAAAAAAAATTATTAAAATTAAGCACTTTTTAAATACATTTCCTTCATTTTGCTAATTAGGGGTAGTCGTTACTTTTTGGAAATTTTAAAAGAAATGCTTTAGCGTATCTTTAACTTAATATAAGGGGTATTCACTAGTTTTCAAATTGGTTTAAGAAACACATCCTGACACAAGGTTATGATATTTTTCTTTGTTGTAAAATATAAAAATAAGCTTTCACAGCAAGTTTGAAGTTATTATCTTTCCATTCTGATTTATTACACAGCCACACAAAAAAATTTGTTTTCGGGTCTGGAGGTCAGACCATGTTTACTATATAATTTCAGAGTCGCTGAATCCGAGGTCCAAAAAGCCCCAGCACGTCAGATTTTTGACATCCAGAGATCTGGCCTTTGCTGAGCCATGATTCCTGGATGAGAACAACATTGACTTCGCCTTGGCTTAGGCGAAGAAGTAAAGCAGCTGAAGCTGATGTGGAGTGGTTAAGATTAATTTAAAGAAATCTTATCGACATCTCCAAGATTAACCTCACCACCGTCTTGTTTGCCTCATCCTCGTCTGTCTCGTCGAGGATTGAGTCATCTTCTAGTTGGCTTCTAGAGAGCTCCCATGCGAGCTCCGATGACTCCGAGGTACACCCTTTCAGGATATCTTCCTCCCCACTCATCTTATCAATGATGAGTCGTTCATCTGTGTTTCGGGTGTGGTTTGCGTGCCGCCCGAGGTGTCATTTCGGTACACCCGAATCACAGCCTTTTTGAAACCGTAGCGTACTATACCGTCGGCTTTGGTTAAGGCTTCTGCTGACTCTTTGTTTATAGTTAGCAGTATCTGTCGCTACCTTGACAATCCGCCAATCATCAGCTTTCAGGTGTGGGTTACACACCCGAAATAGCTTGAGTATCTTGTCTGGATCCTCCGGCTTGGCTGAGACCCATACTCTGTCTCTGGGTCTAATTGGGACTTCCGACCAGTCCACCACTAGCTTAGCTCCTGGATATACCTCCCCAAAGCTGCTATTGCCTTCTTGTAGGCCACAGCCGAGCGACTGTCTTCGCACGCAACGGTCTTAATTGTGCCGACATGCCATCTGGCGTCGTTGCAGAGAGTGGGGATCCTCCACGTCCCTCCAATTCATCTAGGAAGCGATCCTGCAGCTCATTTTCCACAAAGGCCATCGAGTGAAACTTTATATAAAAGTGTTTTTTATGGTAATTTGTTGGAAAATTCGTAAAATCTATACGGAAAATGTGGCAAAAAATATTTTTTTTCAAAAATATCTGAAACATTTCCTAAAAACAAAAAAAAACATAGTTTCGTGTTTCTCGACCCCCAAAAAACCTTTTAAGGGAGGTTAATTTTTCGTGTAAGCTAAAAGTTTAATCGGAATTTTAAAAAATACATTTTTCCTAGTCTTTCACTCTCGTAAAAATCATAAAAATTGCCGAGTTTGATTTGAAAATTGTGGCCCGCTGGTCTGTAAATTTTCAAGGTATAACTTAATATTAGGGGTATGCAATAGATTTAGCAAATTTATTCAAATTATACCTAGTCCACTTCTATAAATGTCACCCAAAAGTCCGAACTCATATGTATCAATTTAGTATTAAATTTTAAAGTAGTCATTAGTTTCGTAAACTTAAAATCGAAAAGCTTAAAAGATTGTCACTTGTTGATTTCTTTCACAAAATAAAGCCGCTCTATAATGGCAAAATATTTACTGTATGTCAGTATTGAATATGGCTTCAACCTAATGTTAGGGGTAGTCACTAGTTTTGGAAACGAAATTTTTTCAAATTACCTTTTATTGTAATTTGAAAAGTTATACGTAGAATTTACTTCAGACTCGATATACTCTGGTCCTTATAGCCGCAAAAGTTCTTACTGCACTGCTCTTTTGGCTCTCCTTGCCTAATACGTAATGTTTATAATAGCATAGATCCTTTTTGGGGATATAAGACTTGTATTCGAACTTATGGACATCGTTCTCGAGAGTTCTTTTCAATATTCTTAACGAGATCAAAGATCGAAGAATTTTGATTTTATCAATTAAAACTCGCGAGGGATAATTTTTTTCTTTCCTTTTTTTTCGAAATAATTTTATGCGAAAAAAATTCTAAAAAAAATCAACACTTTTTTTGAAAACAGAAGAGTCTCAAATTTTATCTTAATCTAAGTTTGTCGATAGTATTCAGTTTTGAAATAATCCCAAATTTTTTGTTTTAATGATCTCACATAACAAACGAATTGTTCCAAAAACTTTTCGTTCCGAAATCCAAGTACTAACTTTATTTAACCAAGAAAATACGTTCTTTTAAACTAATTTCTCCATTTAAGCTTTTCCGTACGAAACATAATATCAACCGATAATAACTCTTCGTTTAACCACAAAACCTAATTTGTGTTCATTAAAATCTTTTAATAACTTTAATAAAACTTTTCCACTAAAAACTCAAATTGATGTGTCCGAACCAGGGAAAAAAACCCCAAAACGCTTCATAAAATTAATTAAAATGCTTAATAAATCATGGGTTTCATATTACCGTCGAGCAGACTCCAGCAGATCCTTTTACAGACTCGACGAAGTCCTTTATGTAGTTTTCAACTTCATATGCAGTTAGCCCAGGACAATTTGCGTAATGAGTGAGTATGTGTGTGTGCCAACAAATACACATACACTCGCACACACACACACACAGAGCAACATTTCTGCATTCTCACAATACAAAGAGCTGCATGTGAAGCAAAAGTGAAGTGAAAATGTTGAAAATGTGCAGGAAAGTTTTGTACCAGGAGGAGCTGCAGGCCTAGAACCCAAGGGCATAGCAACAAAAACTGTCATAGACATGGATACACACCCACACACAGCTACGTAGAAAGCGACTCCTCACACACAGATACTCACACAGATACACAAAGAATCTAAGCATAACTCAAGTGATAAAAAATGCACAAAAGAGAACCCCGAGAAGGCTCAGTGGAAACCTGTAATATTTAGAACATTTTTTTTTTTTGCATATTTCTTTGTCGTATGAAAATTTGCGCAAAACTATTTGCAAATAACTTGGCGTAGCAGGATAAATCCTTATTGCCTTATACACGTCGTACCTAGTACATAGTAAAATGTAGGGCCAACTAAGGGTTAAGGCTGCTTGACGGCATGACAATTATTTAATTTAATCTTGCTACAAATTTGCTGTTGGTTTTGTTGCTTACTTTGTGGCATGAGGCAAGTTGCTGAAATGCCGCTCAAGTTCCATAAAGACAAATTAACACGCGCTTGGAGGTCGGAGGTTAAGCTTCAGCTCGACAGCTCTGGTTGCACACACCAACAGCACCCACCCACCTTGCACACCTCCAAATGAACACCCCCGACTACACTTTTTAAGTAATTAAAAAAAATATAAGTTTCTTAAAAATGAAGTATGAAAGTGATTGGATGTGGTCGATTTGCAGATACTCTTTTCATAAGGTTTAATAAGTTTTGAATATGGAATCTTTGATGGTTCAGCCGAAACCTTAATTTTGATTTTTTTTTTATAATTATTTAAAAAATGTAAATAATCGGTACATCCCCAAATCTGCACTCCATAAAGCCATATCGGAAGAATACAGTGCACATAAACGGCTCTTTTACATCTCAGCGGCAAGGTGCTCCTCTTATTGTAGAGCCAGTCTGTGACGACATCTTTTAACCGACTCTTTGAGGTGTGGCCCAAAGGTAAGGCGCTTGTCCAAAGTGATGCCGAGGTATTTAGCTTGTGATGGCTGCTGAAGGGGAACTCCCTCTAGCTGGATTAAAGGGGTATGCGTCAATCTTTTTAGGGTTTATTGTTCTTAGTGGGTTACCCTTCGAATTCCACCATAGTACGGTGCAGGGAAACGGTTTTTAGCTTTGTACAGTAGACCATCGTGCCACACCCTTTCGAACGCTTGCTGCATGTCTATGAAGACAGCGTTGCAGAACTCCAGGTCGTCAACGGCCTGCATGATGTGCTTCACCAATCTGTGGACCTGTTCCACAGCGCCGTGTCCCACTCGAAAGCCGAATCGGTGGTCCGGCAAGATATTGCAGTCACTTATAATGGCAGAGATCCGATTCGCAATAGTCCTCTCCCATAATTTAGACAGGGAGGGTAAAAGACTTATTGGCTGATACGACTCAGGATCAGCTTATGGTTTGTCTGGCTTGTGAATCATAAGAATCGCAGCTGGTTCCACTGCTTTGGGAAGACTTGGAGTCTGATAATAGCATTCAAAATTAATACTATATAACGGAGCGCTCTTGTAGGCAAGGTCTTCAACGTAGCATTGAGAATCCTATCAATTCCCGGAGCTTTAATTTTTGACAATAATTGGATCAGTTTCAGTTAATTCTGCAATCCTTGTAGGGTTAATTGGCGGGGACATCTGCAGTGGGGTCTGAAGGTTCCTAGTCTGCTCTATCTTACCAAATTCATAAGGACTGAAACGACCCTCTAGATGGTATCTGAAAGCATTTGCCTAACCTGTTCTCATTCGTTTTTAGCAAGTTCACCACCAGGACATTGGATAGGAACTGATTTTGTGCACTTCCATGGAGAGTTGTTCGCATCGACGGTGTAGTCCATGGAAGCTAGTTTTTGTTCGAAGAAATCACTTCTGAGTTCCCTTAAGAGGTTAAGTTGCTGTCTTGCCGGTCGGTTCCACAAATTTCGGTCCCAAGGATCTTGAGATCGAAATGCTCTTTTTCGGAGGCACCTATTTCTACTGATTAGTTAGTTTCGATTCTCCTAAAAAGTTAGGCATTCAGATTTGAGCGTTCTCAAAGCTCGTTGACGTCATAATGAAGTGACAGTGTAGAAATTTTTCACTCAATTTTTTATATCTATGTCGGGCCTATAAACGGTCGAAAATATGTGAAGCCGGCCACTTTTAAGTTGGTCTTAGATAGGTACTAACAAATATAAAACACGTATTTTTTTTTATTATACATTAAATTCAAGATCATTTTTAAATGAAGGCGCTAGCAAGCTGTTGCAAGCGAGCAGGGCGCGAGCCCTCTTATTATATGAAAAATCATACTTTTATATACATATATATATAATTGGCCAAATTCACCACGGTGGCTTACCCTGACGACATTCTAATACCCTTTTAAAATTGTATCAAACCCTGTCGCATAATTGCACCCAAAACCCATATACTCTGATTCTTAGTCTACGTTTAATGACCTAGTAGGGTATCAAAAAAAGAGCTTCTTGTATGCTTACACACACGCAGCCAGGAAGCCGTAAGGAGCAGCTTAATAGCAGCAGGGGCAAGTGGCAAGTGCGGCATAGACAGAAGGGGGCGTAAAGGATGAAGGCCTATTAAACGATGTAATGGCGTGAAGCGGGCGTGTAACACGAGGGAGTCTAAGCGGGGGGGGTTGCAAAGTGCCGTACCAACTGCAATTAGAGGCAATTTTGCAGTTTTAGTCCTTCTTATTGTTGTTTTAGCTACTCAGAGTGTGTCTCTGTATGTGTGTGTGTGTGTGTGTTGCAAGTAGCTGGTCTTTTGGTCTCCGGGTATGGAGTGCGTTGTCCTTTCAGATAATGTGCAGCAACAGCCGCTGCTGAAATTGCATGTCAAAGACAGATTTACGACGCGCCCAACACCAACACACAAGCCAAGACCACCAACAACAAACAGCAACAACAGCAACAAGGACAATGAGAACCGCAAATCATGGAACAACTGGTGCCTACTTTTGGGCGAACTTCAGTGGTCTCTCTCTCTGTGTGTGTTGTGGTATTTTATTTATGCTCCTTTGATAAGGAACTTCGACCATTGGACCGTCCCACCGGCCAAACAAAAGTTTACCCAAACACGCCAACAAGCTCCTTGCTCCTTGCTCTTTTTTGGCGTTTTTTATTTTATTTTGGCTTTCAAAACCTAAACGTTGCACACTCCTTCAAACTCCTTCCAATTTTTCGCTCTGCTCCTTTGCCTTGTGAGATAATAAATAATGGTTTAATTAAGCGTCAGGTTACAAAATTCGTAATTAATTGATTTTGATTTTGCTTTTGAGTTTTTTATGTTGACTTTTTGGCTTTGTGCCCGGAAGCATTTTCAAGCGATTACAATGCTTAAAATCTATAAATGTTTTTAAAGTTGAAAGTTCAAATGTTTTGACGATGAACTTTAATTGTTATCCTCGATTTGGCTGCACGCCCAAAATGTCAAAGTCTCTTGTAATAGAAATTGGCAGCACTGGTTTTTCAAGGTTCAGTGAATACTGTTTGTGGGATGGGCAGTTTTGACCCAAGTAAGGGCATTTGAGACTATGAAGCAATGCAAAGAGACAGATAAAGCAAAAATGTATTTTAAGAATATAGGGGAAATTTAATATTAAAGCTGTAATAGTAATTCATTCATTAGTAATGAAATTTATATTGTGAAAAGGGTCAGGTAAATTTGATACTTTCTTAAATATGCTGGGAGCAAAGATTTTGTAAATAGATATTTATTTCTGTCTCAAAAGAATGCCTACAGAAAATACAGATGTATTTTTAGGTAAGCACAATTTTTTTTTTTGCGATTTTAGGTTAATGAACTTAACAATATTTCTACTAAGAGTTGTTTAAACATTTATAAAAAAAATTGTTTGGCTTTGTGATAAGCTATTACGAAAATTGAAAGAAAGTTTTTGGCCTAATAATCAACTAAGAGAATAATTTAAGTCTTTTGACACACCTCGGTAGAAATAGTTTTAACGCTATAATTGCAAATTGATAATTTAAATCATTTTTACGTAAAGGCGATACATGTTTATTAAAATTAAATCATTTAGTCGTAATATTATTAATTAAAAAATATTTTGTTGACTATTATTTAAAAAATTTACCTTTTTTTATAATCATATAATCAATAAATATTATGATAGCCTTTGAAAAGGAGTTAACAATTTATTTAAAAATATGTTACTCACAAGAATGCAGTAATTTAGTCACATTTAAATAAAAAATGAAAATACTTTTTTAAAGCTTAAACGCGTAAAGTTATTGCTGGCGCCATCTAGTGAACTTGGTGGCGCCATCTTGCGTAAAGCATTAGTGAAGTCATAGAACAATACTATTTTTTTGTGGACATTAGATTTCCTGACTATTTTCTTTTTTGGGGAAAGTTTGCAGCCTTCTATCCTTAAAATTAAAAAAATGCCTTATGAAGAACTGTGCTGCCTTTATTAACAAACTTTATAAATATTAAGTTTGTCACTCCTAGTAATTTGTTCAAGAACTCAATTCAGGGAAATTAATATAAAATGTGCCTTAAGATTTTAATTTCAAATAAAGCACTATAACTTGTTAAGAACTAAAATTCAAGGGACTCACGAATTTCCTTTAGATTTTATTTTTTCAACAACTAAATTCGGGAAATTTTTCTATACATTTCCTTTAGATTTTAATTTAAGACTTAATGGCAAGACTGGAATTAAATTCCATTACGAATTCTTTTTAGATTTTCATTTCAGTCTTTAAGGCATAGCGCTTCAAAAACTAACTTTGGGAAACACCTTTAGAATTTTCCTTTAGATTTTCATTTTAGACATATTTTCCTAGTGTGAGCTCTTCAAAAACTAAATTGCGAGAACTCTTCTTCTTTCCTTTAGATTTTAATTTCATGATTGTGTGCTATAACTTTTTAAGAACTAAAATCCGGGAACTCCTTTACAATTTTCATTCATATTTTAATTTTTAGCAATTAAATTCGGGTTATTTCTTTACAAATTTCCTTCAGATTTTATTTTCACACTTCATGGTATAACTCTTTAAGAAATTAAATTCATTTACCAATTTCTTTTAAATTTTGATTTCAGGCTTTACGGTTTAGCTCTTAAAAAACTAAATTCCGGGAAAATTTCCTTTAGATTTTAATTTTAGGGATTTTTTTTTAAGAATTTCATTTTTATTTCTTCAAGAACTAAATTCCGGCAATTTCTCTAAAAATGTCCTTTAGATCTCAATTTCAGATTAAGTAATGTAGTAAGTTCTGAATGGCAAAAGAATTGAAAACTTTGGGATTAATTCACAAAAAACGTTAAAAAACTTTTGTCTTTGAGTTCCTCTAAAAAGCCACAATTTGTATATATCGTAATATATAAAAATTTTTTAAATATTTATCGGTGAAAATAAGTACAGCGGCTACTTTTCTCCCAAAAATTATCGATAACAAATTAAATTTTTTTGACTTTTATTTGAGAAGCTATTTGCTAAATGAATAAAGATATTGACTCGAATTTTTTTTACCATGACACATAAAAAATGATCGAAATTGGAGAAGATCGGGAGAAAAGTGGCCCGCTTCACTTATTTTCGCCGCTATATAAAATTTTTCTTAATTAAATTTAATCAAACCGAACGAAAAAAGTTTCCGGAATTCGACATTCGTGATGTGGTGCATCATAAATACGTTCCAAAGGGACAAGCGGTTAATGCGACTGTTTTGAGGCGTTTGGGTGAGCGTGTCCGTAGTATTTGGCCGAAATTGTGGGCAGACTATTTGTAGATTTTGCACGACGATAACGCGCCATCTCATCGAGCCATGATTGTGAACGCATCGACCAGGCACCGTGAAGCCCTTTTTTTCCTTTTCCAAAACTAAAATTGCCACTCCGGGGATTCTGTTTTGACTCCATACCGACCATAAAACAGAATGCGATGAGAGAGCTGAACGCCAATCCCGGCCAACACCTATAAAAATTGTTTTGAAGATTGAAAGAATCGTTGATATATGTGTATTGCTTCAAAAGGGATATATTTTAAAGGAGACAAAAGAAATATTGAAGAAGATTAACTATTTATGGATTTTGTTTAGAAATTCCGGAAACTTTTTTATATATAATATATCAAATAAAAAACTAAATACTCGTTTATCATAAAATAAAATTTTTTGGTAAATTTAATCTCTTTTTCTTAGCTGTTGTCGCATTTCAGTAATCCAAGAAATTTTTCCCCATATTTTTTTAGTGTACTGAGCAGTTTTCTTATTTCACTAATGCACAATTTTTTCCCCCAATTTTCTTTAAATTATACTGGAACAAAGTAAATTAAATTTTCCACTTCAATAAAGCGCGAATTTTATAAAGTCAAGCACATTTTTCTCAGTGTAGTGATAATATCATCTCAGCTACTTAGCAGCAGCACTTCAATTATCCGAAATTTTGTTCAATAATTTCGGTAAATCCCAGACGTAAAAGTTGACAAAATTGTTATTTTATTATATTTAGTATTTCCAGAAAAAAATTTTGTATTGACATAAAAGATGATTGAAAAGTGTGTTGATGTGATTTTTAAAGGGATATATAATATGTACAGATTAAGTAGAAATTTTTGATTTAACAATCAAAAAATTGCCCCATTTTTCAAAATTACAAATTTTCAGCGTGCTTTTTTTAAGAAACAAAATTTTTTAAAAATTATGTGCCACTTTAATATGAAAGAAGGTTTTTTTTACGAACATTTCGATTCTAAGACTTTCGAAATTGGATAGGAACTTTAGATGTTATATTTACGAAAGAGAGAGATGAAAGAGAATTCTTTTGCGAACATTTTGAGTGAAAGATTTTCGAAATGGGATAGGAACGTTTATAGTTATATAATATTTACGAAATACCTAAAAAAGAGTCTAGAAACATTTTATTTTAAATCTTGAAAACGGTGTTAAAGAATAGGTTATCATTGACCTAAAACCAGTTTTTTACGAAGATTCATTTATTTTGTAAATAAATATAATCTAAGAATTTTTGTTTTCTATATCGTTGACGCTTACTTTTAAAAATTAAATAAATTTCTCTCAGTGTGGATAAGATCCTCTCAGGCACTTAGCAGTACATTGTGTAGCCATGACAACCCGTTCTCGGATACGGCCGACATTAACAACTCGTGCCAGGCACCTCAGCTTTGCGCTCGCCTTCTCCAATTAGAAATACCAAGGGAGGATTGTTTCTCCTCTACTTGATCTTTCCATCGGAGTCGTGGTCGTCCACTTTGTTTTCCTTTGTCGGCTTTCACTTCAAGTGTAATCTAAGAATTTTCGTTTTCAACAACAGAAAAGCTTATTTTTAAAATTCAAATAAATTTCTCTCAGTGTAGATAAGATCATTTCAGGCACTTAGCAGTTGTCGCACTTTAATAATCCCAACTTATTAAACTTTAAGCTACAACTAAAATGTTGTCATCAGTGAAGGGTTTAAATTTGCTATGCTACTTAAATATAAAAAAAAAAATGGTAAAAACAATTTACAGCTTTGCCAAAAACTATTCCGTACCCTTTGCCGCTCATTAAAGCCCCGCACAGGACGGAAATTACATAAATCCCACTTTATTACCCGCATTTGGCGGAACACGGAACAACAATCCGCTTTCGGTAGTCGAGTAGAGAGTATCATAACATAAATTCCATCAATGGCCGTTCCTAGTTGGCAGTTGGTAGTGTGTGGAGCAACCCTCTTTGAAACCACGTATACGGTTTATGTGGGTTCAACATGGTACAGCCGGAAAGCAGAAGCAGTCAAGTTTCTTATCAGTTGTTACAACATGTGGCAGGCGGCTGACTGCCGGTCTGGCTTGTCACTCTCTCTGCGCAAGACAAATGAGAGAGAGAGAGAGAGCAGTAAAAAGGCAAGCAAAACAAAGCGAGCAATAAATGAGCGCCAAAGATAAATAAAGCGCTAACTGCGACTCTGGTGGAATGTCGCTAAGAGCGAGCGTGAGAGCAAAGGCGCTCTCTTAAGAGAGTGGGTGGTGGCGTCTAAGAGAGCGCGAGTGCGTGTGCGTGTGTTGGGGTTGTTGTTGCCTGCACACCCTGTAACTAACACATGCTTGTCGCACGCTGCTTTGTTTACCCATTTGGGGGTTGCTCCGAGTCGGATATGAGTAGCTTTTTGCTACCGTGTTGAAATTTATTTGTGCTCTTTGTTCTCGAATATGTCCAACGCGTAGCGAACCAAACGGAGCGAACCAAGCCAGGACAGTGCACAGAATGGTGCAAAGGTTCAGGAGCGTCGCGCAGACATTCTACGGCTTTAACTGCTTACAAACGGTTGTGAAAATTTCTCCAAAAATAGCTGAGAAAATATTAAAAAAAAATAAAAATAAAATCGAGAAAATTATTATAAGCGTAAAATGTGCGACGCGTAGAAATTTCCTGTGGGAAAACGCTGAAACAAAGCTGTAAAAAATATTGCACAAAAATATTGTTATTTTTTCAAAAAAAAAGTGTTTGTGTGTGCAAGTTTTTGTCTGTGTGTGTGTGTGTGTGTGGTATAGTTTTTGGCCAAAGTCAAACCACAAAACGGCATTTAAAGTTTTGTCTGCGGCGGCGGCTTATTGCTCCCGCATACGGCGCCGCTCCTTTTGACCCTCTGTGTTAACGCATATACGTCTCTTGCCACACCTCCCCCACTAAGACCCCTTCAACTATATGGGGTTCCCCCTCCGCCACAGCCCCGTTTGTTGGTTTTGCTGTTGCTCTGCCGTCGCTTTTGTAAATCAATAAACGTGAGGGTGGCAAAAGCCGCAAATGTTGTCGAAAGCGAAGCGAAACCAAAAAATTCATGAAAATATAAATACAGTAAAATATAATATCGAAATTTAATGCGGCATTAACAAAAATTTAATATTAAATAAATAAATAGTGTGTGTTTATAATTAGTGCGTGTGATGTAAATAAAACAAATATAATATAATGTTTTAAATAAAAGCTATAAAGCTTTTGATGCTGTTTACATAAAATAAATGATAAATGTTACCAAGCGCCTAAATAAAAGCTGATTAAAATTATATAATTTAGTGCAATATTTTACATAATTTTTTTTTATTTCAGTTACTCCTTCATTTTCTTAGTGTTTTGTTGATTTTTATATGATTTAAAGCATATGCTAAATATTATTATTTTATCGTTCTATGAGAGTTTGCGAGAAAAAAATGGATATTTGGTCTGCATAGAGATTTTAGTAGCTGTAGCTTCTTTAGAAATATGGACAGTATTTTGTGGGGCTTCTAAGCCAAAGCCCATATTTGGCTATTACACTGATGTACTTAATCGACGTTAATACAATTTACCTACATGGATTCTTCTTCTTTTATTCCTTTAACTCCTAATCCTACAGCTCTTTTCAAAACAGTTCCATGCCATGTTGTTGATAAAGGAAACAAAATTTAGTGAACGTTAAAGGCGGGCACGGCCTATTCTAAGAAATCCTGTACCATTAAAAAAAATTAAATAAACAAATCTAGGTATGAATTCGGTTCTCCGAAAATCTTTAGTTTTCAAAAGTTTTTTACAATATCATAATGAATTACATTCGGCAATATATATATATTTTTTATAGTAAGTCAAATTTTTAAGATTACGAGATGTGTTCAAAAAGTAAGGTGACTTTGTATTTTTAAGAAAAAATATTTATTTATTCATCAATATTTCTGATGTCCCCTTCAAAGTAATCCCCCTCAGATACAATACACTTATGCCAACGGTTTTTCCAATTGTCAAAGCACTTCTCAAAAGCACTTTTCGGTATAGCCTTGAGCTCTTCCAGCGATGCAGTCTTTATCTCTTTAATCGTTGCAAATCTCCGTCCTTTCATAGGTCTCTTTAGTTTTGGGAACAAAATAAAGTCACATGGGGCCAAATCCGGTGAATATGGTGGCTGAGGCATGATTGTGGTGTTGTTTTTGGCCAAAAAACTCTCACAAGCAAAGATGAGTGAGCAGGGGCATTATCGTGATGCAAAAGCCATGAATTGTTTTTCCACAATTCTGGACGTTTTCTTCGTATTGCTTCTCGCAAACGGCGCATAACTTCCAGATAATACTGTTTATTGGCCGTACGACCATATGGTAAGAACTCCTTATGCACCACGCCATGGTAATCGAAGAAAACAGTGAGCAAAACTTTGACATTTGATCGAACTTGGCGTGCATTTCTCGGTCTTGGCTCTACTGGCCGCTTCCATTGGGACGATTGGGCTTTGGATTCGATATCATAACATATACCCATGATTCGTCACCAGTTATGACCCTTTTGAGTAAATCTGGGTCGACGTTGACTTCATTCAACAGCTCTTGAGCGATGCTCATGCGACGGTTCTTTTGGTCAAAATTTAGCAATTTCGGAACAAACTTCGCTGACACACGTCTCATGCCTAAAACGTTAGAAAAAATTTCATGGCACGAGCCAAGCGATATACCGACATCCTCAGCAACTTCTCTGATAGTGATTCTACGATTTTCCCATCAATTTTCTTCATTGCTAGAACGTTTTCATCAGTTGTTGACGTGCTTGGGCGTCCAGAGCGAGGCTCGTCATTGGCATCTTCCCGGCCATCTTGGAAGAGTTTGTAACACTTGTAAACATTTTTTTTACTCAGAACAGTTTCACCGTATGCTACTGTCCACATTTCAAGTGTTACGGAACACTTTATTTTATTTTTTACACAAAATTTGATGCAAATCCGTTGATCCATATTTTTCGACCGAACTTCTTTCGTGCTAAAGCTATATTATTATAGTAAGTCAAATTTTTATAAGATAATATTCACTTAAAACTTAAAAATCATCCCAATGACCAATTCTAAGAAATAGAAAATATACGAATTATGCTTTAAAATAGTTAATTTTTTGACCGATCAGTTCTATGGGGCTGTATAATGTAGTCAAGCGATTTCGGTCAAATTTAGTAGAGTGATTGGGAGCTCTAAGGGACTTTCGAATGCATTTTAATAAGATGGGTTTCTATGGCTTATGTTCTTATGATTAACATAGAATAATTCAGTCCATGGCCAGTTAGCCTCGATTCTGGACAATTTTTTAATAGCTATCAGTCCATATCTCTTATATTGAAACCCTCTACAGTTATTCCGTAATTTCCAATATAAGTTGTTTCACTTTCTGCAAACGACATTATAAATTTGAAATGAATGTAACCAAAGCCCCTAGAGTATTTATGTCTTGAACATTGAAACAGAAAGTGGAAGGCTTGTCAGCCTAAAGGTATTGATACAGCCAGTTTTTCAGTAGATCCCATGATGTAGCGTTCAGAACTATTTAAATTTTTGTATGATAGCTTTGTGATGCCAATTTTGATTAAACCTCTCAAAAATGTGCATTGGTTCATCTTCAAGATTTTATCATGTCTAGACTGTTTTTTTGTGCCCTCTCTTTCAGTAGAATTTAAGATCTTATAACTGTGTCAATAAAGGCCATCATCGTGGTATTTTTTGCCCATCAATTTCTCTGAAGAAAATTTTGATAAAGATAAATATAATATAATAATGTAATAATTTTAGAAATCTCGGGAAGAAACTTATACATTCTTATTTATTTAGGTACTAGTTGCATAAGGTTATTAAGCTTGATATGTAAAATCATTTCAGCCTAATAAACAAAAAAAAATGTCATCCCATGACTGATCGTTTCTATGGAAGCTATATGATATAGTAAGCCGATTCTACTAAAATTTGGCACAGTGCTTAAGTACTACTGAATACCAAATTTGGTTACAATATATTTAGTAAGAGACGAACTATGCATTTAAAACTTTTGTTTTTATTCGAGGTCATCTTAAACACTCCTATGGGAACTTTATACGATAATTTAACCCTGATATCAAAGAAATAAAACAAACTTGTCTCTTATGGAATAATATGGGATCTAATGTGAAAGTTTGGTTACTCTAGCTCTTACCATCTGTGAGATCTAGGCGTTCAAATGGACAGACGGTCATGGGTATATCGACATCTCTAGTCACCCGGATCATATTTTAGGTAACTTTGGGGTGTCTCCGACGACGTATATGTTACATACATTTTCAGCTTGCACAAACTTAATATACCCTTTTTCGGGATCAGAAAACCCTAACAAAAATATTTTTCACAATTGAATCGGTTATTTCAAAAACCTCATAAGTCACATTTTTTTGCAACATGCTTTTTTTGCTGAAAATGGTTCCTTAAAGGGAGATACGTATTCTGGGTAAAAACTACATAAGTCAATACAATCCTTCCTCTTCAAATAATACCGTGAAAAAGACGTTCATTGCAAAAACAACATTAGTCCAGTGACTTATGAGGTTTTTACATGACGTTTGATGTTTAAAATTGAATCGGTCATTTCAAAAACCTCATAAGTCCCTAAATTACAATTTTTCAGGAATCAATAAAAACTGTTTCGTACACAAACAAGTGAGTTTTAACGGACTTTTTTATGCTTAAGTTAGTATTTCAGGGATAAAAAATTTAATTTGTGAATAACTTTAACAGTTTATTAATTGTTTCTTGCTAAAACAACATAAGTCCAAAATAGTTTTTCTGGTTTTTTTCATTATTTTCATTAATAAATTGTTAAGGTTATTCAAATTTAAATTTTCTATCACTCAAATACTAAATTAAGCATAAAAAGTCCGTTAAAACTCACTTGTTTGTGTACGAAACAGTTTTTATTGATTCCTGAAAATTGTAATTTAGGGACTTATGAGGTTTTTGAAATGACCGATTCAATTATAAAAGATGGATTTCTCTGGACAGATTTCTCTGGACCCCCCTTACCAAAATCCTGGATCCGCTCCTGGGGCATAGTGTCAAAATTTCAGATCAATTCAAAGATTTTACATTGTAGATTGATTTCCGAGCGAAAAATGCCAAATTCATGATTTTCGATTATAAATCGCAAATATTTTAATTCTTTATTTTTTAAAAAAAATGTTGAATAAGAATTGAATGTAAAAAAAATCGTTGTTGCCTAGTGAAGACATGAAAAAATAATTTTATTTAAAAATAGGGAAATTGTCTGAGAGAGAACTCTTGTTGCGATTTTCATTGCCTTTAGCATTTCCAACAAATCATATGAACTTAGATCCGGTTTACGGGGATATTCTCTTTGGTAGATTTTCAGCGTTTAAACACAAAAACAGTTGAAATTCTGGCTGAAATTATATTCAAATAATTATTCAACCCATTTCGACATTTCCGAATTCACTACATTCGAGCTTCCAAGTTCATGCCGTTTGCCTCCACATACATATTAATTAGAAAAAAAGTCTATTTGGTAATCTCAAAAATTTGTTTTTGGTGGACAATACTTAAATTTTACCTCAAATATTTAATTTAAATACACATTTTCGGCCACTGTGCAGCCCCTCATAGGCGTAGCTCAAACCGTAACTACTAGAAATAGACATTTTTTAGAAAGTTACTCCAATTTCTTTTGTAAACTTCGAAAAAAGAAATTCTTCGGTAAAGAATGTTCTTTTCATCTCTAGGAAAATCTACTTTGTAACTTTTTCTTGTTAAGATTTTTACAGCTCGTACACAAAGTACCAAGACTCTAGAAAATTCCTAAAACAGAAATTGAAATATTTTTCTTTACTCTGCTTAGCTGAGTCGAATATCATGCTGATATAAAAGTTCGTAATCTCCAAAATAAGCTTTAATTTGGTTTTAAACGTTAAAGTACGCCCTATATTTTGTTTTGTTAAAATTTAGCTACCGCTTTGACTTTTGACATTCCATTTATTGAAATTAAATTAGAATCATATGCTTATTTATTTTTTGCAATAATTTTATTTCATTGAAATTTCATTTTTTTTTTCTAAATAATAATGCGCTCAAAGAGAAATTAAATTAATTTCAGACAATTTTTGTCATGACCATAACAATATTAGATAATAAAATTATTATTAATGTAACAAATAATCTAAAAATTGTTGCACACAATTTTCAATTATTCAAAATACAAAAAAAAAATGTGATAAAACATGCATAATAATATTACTAATTAAATTCAATTAAAATAAAACAAAAACAAAAGCAAAACCAAAATAAAAGATTCCATGACATCGAAAAAATATCAAATATTAAACGGCAAAATTTGCATAAATGTTCAATAAAGTGAATGACCAAAAACAACAACAAAAAAGAACAACAACAAAATGGCAAATAAAGTGGGCGAAAGAACAACAAAAGCAACAAAAAGAAAAGCAAAATAAAATGCTTTGTTGTTGTTGTGGTTGTTGTTGCTGTTTTTGCATCATACACGAAATGAATGTATTTCAATAAATTACAAAAAAAGCAAAAGAATAAGGAAACGAAGCAGAAGAAACAGAAAAGAGAAGAAGCAGAAGAAGCGAGCATACAAAAGTAGCACTAGAAATGGCATTAAAAAAATGTGTAGCATAACTTGAAGGCGCGTAGAGCGTAACCTCACATCAGCCGTGTGAATGTGTGCGTGAGTGTGTGTGTGTGCGGCTTACACTACTTGTCACTTGAATAGAACGAGTTTGATTTATTATATGTTTTTGAAAAAGATCTGAATGAACTTTTGTTTAGGAAAAGGCTTTTTATATTATAAGTAGAATCGTAGGATCAAAAATATAACCGGACTACGGAATAATTTTTATCAAAAGCAAGCAAATATTCTCTTTCTCATTATTAATTTCATATAAATCTTGCGTATAATATGATTTCAATACATTTAATACCTATTTGATAGTGATCTTCACGGAGTGGTCATGGTTTCAGTTTTTTGAGCCATTCCAATTTTTTTATTCTAAATATTTTGGGGTTGGATGAAAAAATCAAATTTTTCTTAAATCAAAAAAAAAAAATTAAGTTCATTTATTTTTAGATACTTATTTTGATTGATAAAAATAAAATAGGTAAACTATCAGCCAAGCTCCGAACTTTACAAAACAAAAAATGTAAAAATTTTATTCGTATTTTAATTCATCCCATATGGACTTTGATTTTTTTTTTTAATTGGTTATTGTTATACCCTGTACCGTATGGTCCAAGGGTATATTAAGTTTGTGCAAGCCGAAAATGTATGTAACATATAGAAGGAGACGTCGGAGACACCCCAAAGTTACCTAAAATATGATCAGGGTGAATAGAGAAGTCGATATACCCATGTCCGTCTGTCCGTCTGTCCGTCCGTCCGTCTGTCCGTCTGTCCGTCTGTCCGTCCGTCCGTCCGTGTGAACGCCTAGATCTCAGAGATGGTAAGAGCTAGAGTTACCAAACTTTCACATTAGATCCCATATTACTCCATAGGAGGCAAGTTTATTTTATTTTTTTGATATCGGGAATAAATTATATAGCTCCCATGGGGGTGTTTGAGACGACCTCGAAAAAAAAGCGTTTTAGATGAATAATTCGTTTGTTTATGAAGATATCGTAACGAAATTTGGCAATCGAAAGTTTTTTATAGTTCCCAATCACTGTACCAAATTTGATCAAAATCGGTTGACTATATCATATAGCTCCCATAGGACCGATCGGCCAAAATAACTTTTGTAAAGAAAAATTGGCTATATTTCGTTTTTTAATAAAGATATCCTAACCAGATTTGGCGTTTGGAAATTTTTTAGACCACTTAAGCAATGTGCCAAATTTGAACAAAATCGGTGGACTATATCATATAGCTCCCATAGGTCCGATCTTCCAAAACATCGATTTTTTAACAAAATTTGTTGTGTTTCGTTTGTTTGTTAAGATATTGGGACCAAATTTGACATTCGTAAGTATTTTATAGTTCCTAAGCACTGTACTAAATTTAATCCAAATCGTTTGACTAGATCATATAGCTCCCATAGGACCAATCGGTCCAAAAACACGTTTTTTATACAAAATTCGATGTGTTTTGTTTGTTTGTAAAGATATTTGAAATAACTTTGGCGTTCATATCTTTTTTAAGGTATTTAAGCACCGTGTCAAATTTTATTGAAATCGGTTGACTATATCATATAGCTCCCATAGGAACGATCGGTCAAAAAAAAATTTTTGCTTAAAAATTCTTCTGTTTTTGGTTTTTTGTGAAGAAATCGGACTTTATTACAAGCTAGTGGTACAGGGTATCCTAAAGTCGTCCGCGCCCGACTTTACGTCCGCCATTTTTTTTATTTATTTATATGTAATCAGTAATTTCTTCCAAAAAAAAGGACATAAACATTGCCAAAATAAGATGTTTTATCCCTCTTAATGCAATTTTTAACGGATTAGCTATTTTAAGAATATAACCACATACAAAATTAGTTTTGATTAAAATTGATATTTTCCGAATGTTGATGCCTACAGCGTCAAATGTTTTTTTCAGTTCAAGTCTTTTATGTTCTCTATAGGCATCCACATTCTATTTTATATGATAAACTATAGCCTATAACCAGCAGATAACTAAGAGGCTTCCAATGATATCTCATTTGCCGAATTATGATAAGCGGCTTTGAAATTGTGAGAGAACAGATGAATGTCGGTCAAAATCGTAGCCCAGTGCACAGTTCTGTGTTCTATTACTAACTGCTCCCAATCAAGAATAGGAACGTATACTGACTTGCCGAAGAGGGATCCACTAGCATTAGTCAGATATATGAATATATTATCAGCTATTAAATACACTTAAATGAATCCGATGTAAGAAGTAAACTCCCAGAAATCTCTGTACGGGGTTGTGAAAGGCAGAAAAGCAAACTTTTAGCTTATTATCTGATTTCTTTGGGAAGATCGGATAGCTGATTTTCTATTATATATTATAATAGGGGGCTTCACCCCATGCTCGCTTCGCTCACCAACCCCCACCCATCCATCGCCGCTAGCGGCTCAGGGGGCCTCCTTGAAATTAAATTAATTCTTTATTCTTCTCATACCTCTTCTTTGAGATGCGTGAAGCAACGCATCTGGTCTCGCTTGCTCTCTTTTATTTCCTCTTCAGTCAAATCCAACTTTTTTCTATCCATTTCGCTTTATTCCTTAATTTATAACAGATATCTTCTGCTATACACACAACATGTTCGACACTTTCAAAAAGATGAGAAAAAAACTGTTGCCTGTAAAGTCGGTTTTACGGGCGAAGATTTTACGTGACAACGTCTTTTTCTCGGTAGAATATTTATTGATATGAATATTATTAAATTGCACAATAATAATTCCTATTTGAGTGATTTTGTTGAGGATAGGACGATGATAGGAGAAATAGGAAATGAAAGGAAGTGTTTCTGCTGTAATGTGTCTTGCGAAAGTCAAGTCGATGGTTGTTTCTTTTAACGTAGTTGACTTAGAAACGTTTGATACGCAATCAAGATTATACGTATATTTCATGGAATTATGAAACGAGTTGTCAGACTTTACGTTTTCGTATCTCTTAATAAAATAAAATTTTCTCGGCAGTAGATAATAAATAAAAAGGTATAAACGAATGGTTTGACAGAAGAAAGGCCGAACTATGCTTGTTAGCATGCAAACAAAATAACAAAATTTTGTGTTGCTAAGGTAGCGCAGTGCGAGTTTCTATTTGTGCATTACTTTTTCCGCAGTTGTAATGCAGATTTTCGGCAGATCACTGCTTTTCTATTTGCCTCCGCTTACAATCCCTCAAACGAAACGCAGCGCTTGTAATCAATTACGTTTTCTGCGGAGGTAATGCAGTATTTCGGCAGACCGCAGAGGCTATGCGCCGCTGGGGTTAATCAGTTGCGCTCACTCAAAACTAAAAATAGCCACCGCTGTGAGCAGTGCCAGTTTGGTGCTGAGCGCTAAGCGGTGCGGCTGACGCTGTGCGTTGCTTGTTGCTGCGATTCACAAAAAGTCGCTGGTTCGTTTATAGATAAGAGCAAAGCGCAAACCAAAAATAAAAATGCCACTTATCGTTACGATTATTTATCGTTACGGTTACCATTATACTTTTTCAATGGTGCCACCCATACAAACCTAATTTAAGACGTTGTCACGTCAAAAAATTGTTTATATAATAGAGGGATATTATTATAATTATTTATATTTTTTATGTACATATATAAATTTAATTTTTCTGTTTAACAAAAGTAAGGAATAGCGATAATAAAACACATTTTAGTCAAACTTTTTAAAGATTTCATTGAAACAGACATTTTAATTTTTAAAGACTCCAAAACAAGCTTGTTGAAGATTTCCGAGGCAATCCTGAATAAGTTATATCTCTTAGACTAAAGCTTCGAAATTTATCTTTTGAGAAAACAAATTGTATGTCTTATTATCGATCTGGTTCATTAATCTGGAAAAATCACTAAGGGCCAATTTCTACTGATTTTGATTCCAAAAAATCTAAGATCTTAGACTCCAAATGTTCGTAAAAAATCTTCTCTTTCGGCTTAAAGCTTAACATAATTTTTAGAAAATCTTTTAGAAAACAAATATGTAATTTTGAAAAATTGATGAAAACACTTTTTGTTGACTTTGGTTGCTAGTAACTTCAATAATTTAAAGTCTATAGAGAGCACATCAATACCTATCGGTCTATTCGTCGTGTCAATATAACATTTTTTAACGAGATATTAACGAATATCTTAAAAATTGTTCAAAGACATTTTTTTCACAAAAAAACTCAAAAACGGTGCTTAAGTAAAAAAAAGGTTGTAATTTTCTTGTTTCTGGAGCCAAAATTACCCTAAAAAACACTTTTATACGAAGGTTCACTCGATTACCCTTAAATTTGTAAACTAGTGTAACAATTCGATATCACAATTTTAGTTTTGGCACAGTTTTTTCCATTTTCAAAAAATTTTTTTCTTTTTTCTTTTTTACTAGAACATTTCTTTAATTCAGTTTTATTACTTCACTTTAAGCTAAAATCCATGTGTCTAAAAGAAACTGTTTTATTTTTTTGTATAAAGGCAAAAGTTATTTTTATATACAAATATGTAGACTTAACATTACTTAAAATATATAAAAAATGATTAAATATTTGCATAAAAATCAATTTTGCTCAAAAACTCAAGTGCAAGTAAAACTTCTAAGCAAAAAAAAACTATTAGAATAAAATAGTTCTATTCAAGTGTCGCCTAGTGTACGCTGTGTACGTGTGCCTGCCTTGCTATGTATGTGTGCCCAGCTGAGTGTCTGTGTATGTGTGAAGTAAATGGCAGCAGCCCCTAAAAAGCAGCGTAAGCAGAAAGAAAAAAATTGCGGCGGTAAAGAAAAAAAATTACACTGCTGTTCATTCAAATGGCAACAACAATACACTCACAGTCACACACAGACACACGCACAGACTCACACACTCGAAGTTATTTGACTTGATTGCATACTTTTAGGCGGAAAACAACATTTCATTTATATCGCCGCCCGCGCACCCTAAACGTGTTGTATATGAGAATAGTTTTCAAGTTGTTTGCCGCCAACGATTGTGGCGGTTCCCTAGACACACCGGCTCCTGCACTCCCCCTATACCGAAGGACACTTGCCTGCCTACCCTTACCCACTCGTCCTGAACATTGTCTGGCTTCATCCCGGACTCCTTGTTTATTATTTTCACAGCCGTTGCTTTAACTCAAGACAATGAAGTTTTGCTTGAGTAACTTTTGAGTTTTTTTTTTGTAGGGTATACAGTCGGTAAGCTTTGATGATGATAATATGATGGCTTATAGGTATAAGATGGTTATGAGGAGGGATCATTGTGCTCTAATCTATCTAGGGGGTATGGTAGGGCTGGCATGATTGGGATGTGTGATATATATGGTATTGCTGATAGGTTTGATAGGTGCGACATTGTTCTTTCCCAGTTTTCGTTCCTGTCTAACACTTTTTGCTCACCTTAACAGAATCTTAAAATTACTCTCATGGGAAATCACAACGCCGTCTAAAAAGTTTTACTTCAAAATATTTTTTTTTTAAATATCTGGTATGTCTTATATATCTGGTTTGTCGGGTATATCTGGTATATCTGATATTTCTGGTTTATCTGGTACGCCTGGTATGTCTTCGGAATTTATCTGGAATAACTGGCAAACGTGGTACGCCTGTTATGTCTGGTATGTCTGGTATGTCTGGTATGTCTGATATGTCTGATATGTCTGGTATGTGTGGTATATCTGGTATGTCTGGAATGTCTGGTACGTTTGGTATGTCTGGTATGCCTGTCATGTCTGGGAGATCTGATATATCTGGTATGCCTGTCATGTCTGGGAGATTTGATATGTTTGAGATGTCTGGTATGTTTGGTATATATAGTATGTCTGTATATAGTTTGGTATATCGGCAATGTCTGGTACATCTGCCGTGTCTATTCTTATATATAAAATTCTCGTGCCACAATCTTCGTTCCCGTACTCCTCCGAAACTGCTTGGCCGATTCTCATGAAATTTTGTGAGCATATTGAGTAGGTCTGAGAATTGGCCAACATCTATTTTTTATACCCAGGGTTGCCACCCCCAACATTTTTTTTACATTTTTACCAAACTCCATCGAAACCGCTCGACCGATTCTCATGAAATTTTGTGTGCCTATTGGATAGGCCTGAGATTCGGCCAACATCTATTTTTCATACCCCTAAATGATAAGGGTTGCCATCCCTGACATTTTTTTTTTAATTTTTACCAAAATCCTCCGAAACGGCTAGACCGATTTTCATGAAATTTTATGTGTCTATTGGGTAGGTCTGAGAATCGTCCAACATCTATTTTTCATACCCCTGAGTGATAAGGGTTGCCACCACTAACATTTTTATACCCTGTACCGTATGGTCCAAGGGTATATTAAGTTTGTGCAAGCCGAAAATGTATGTAACATATAGAAGGAGACGTCGGAGACACCCCAAAGTTACCTAATATATGATCAGGGTGAATAGAGAAGTCGATATACCCATGTCCGTCTGTCCGTCCGTGTGAACGCCTAGATCTCAGAGATGGTAAGAGCTAGAGTTACCAAACTTTCACATTAGATCCCATATTATTCCATAGGAGGCAAGTTTATTTTATTTTTTTGATATCGGGGATAAATTATATAGCTCCCATGGGGGTGTTTGAGACGACCTCGACAAAAAAAAAGCGTTTTAGATGAATAATTTATTTGTTTATGAAGATATCGTAACCAAATTTGGCATTCGAAAGTTTTTTATAGTTCCCAATCACTGTACCAAATTTGATCGAAATCGGTTGACTATATCATATAGCTCCCATAGGACCGATCGGCCAAAATAACTTTTTTAAAGAAAAATTCGCTATATTTCGTTGTTTAATAAAGATATCCTAACCAGATTTGGCGTTTGGAAATTTTTTAGACCATTTAAGCAATGTGCCAAATTTGAACAAAATCGGTTGACTATATCATATAGCTCCCATAGGTCCGATCTTCCAAAAAATCGATTTTTTAACAAAATTTGCTGTGTTTCGTTTGTTTGTTAAGATATTGGGACCAAATTTGACATTCGTGAGTGTTTTATAGTTCCTAAGCACTGCACCAAATTTAATCCAAATCGTTTGACTAGATCATATAGCTCCCATAGGACCAATCGGTCCAAAAACACGTTTTTTATACAAAATTCGATGTGTTTTGTTTGTTTGTAAAGATATTTGAAATAAATTTGGCATTCATATCTGTTTTAAGGTATTTAAGCACTGTGTCAAATTTTATTGAAATCGGCTGACTATATCATATAGCTCCCATAGGAACGATCGGTCAAAAAAAAAAATGTTTGCTTAAAAATTCTTCTGTATTTGGTTTTTTGTGAAGAAATCGGACTTTATTACAAGCTAGTGGTACAGGGTATCCTAAAGTCGTCCGCGCCCGACTTTACGTCCGCCATTTTTTTTTTAATTTTAGGACAAATTTTTAAAAAATTTTTTTTTATAGTGTGGCATTGTGTACATTGTTAGAATTTTCTCATATATAAAAGAAACTTATGTTTCACGTGTTACGGGTGTTCTCATGAACGCCTTGATGAATTTCAAATCTGATTTTTGCGTGTAATAGAAGTTGTCAATACGGAGGTTTTTTAGAAGAAATCGTACCGCCTAGAACGTTAAGATCGCAATGAACGTGAAAGAATTCGGTCAAGACAGACCCGTGAAGCGCGACATTCAACTAATAGTTTGCAAGTTTGAATCGAGCTGCAAACTAATCTAAAAATCTTATATTTTTCCAGATAAGCTAACTAGAGCATCTTACGATGTTTATTCACTTTAAGAGTATTCAAAAAGTTTGGGCAGGACAACGTCTGCCGGGGCCACTAGTATATATATATATATATTATTGGAGGACTGATAAATTTTGGTGGTCTGATAAGTATGTTTGATATGTCTTAGAGATCTGGTATGTCTTGGAGTTCTGCTATGATTGATATGTTCGGTAAATCTGATTAATTTGGCATACCTAGTATGCCTAATGGTTTGTCTGATATATCCTGAAGATCTGGTATGACTGATCCTATCTTTGGCAAAAATATATTTTTTTACAGAGTATTCCAACTTCGTCGTTTGCTCAAGCAGCTCCATTCACAATATTTGATACATCATTTATGCGACTTTAAAGCTGCTCAATGCTTTAAAGAACTAAATACCAAAATTTGAAACAAGCTTTTTTGCCATTTATAACTAACTAAATTGCCAAAGTTTTTAATAGACAAAGCTACCATGGCTTCCGGCTAAGCTCAGAGCACATTTTGATACCAAGCTGTCAATAATATTTGACAACAATGAACCAGAGGGCAGACTGCCAACACACACCCCGTCTACACCCTTCCTTAAGACCCAATTTGTTAGACTATTCCTTTAAGGATGATTAATGTTAAGTCTCTCATAAAACAATGGAAGTGTCAATTGGCTGTCATAGAAAAAACGACTCATAATATTGAGGTCATAAATGTTATAGACGACGAGGACAATACAATTGAAGTCGATAGGTCGTCACAGGACATATATATATATATGTGTGTTGGTATCTGTGTGTGTGTGTGTGTGTGTGTGAGTA
This sequence comes from Chymomyza amoena, assembly GCA_037043745.1. Classification (NCBI taxonomy): domain Eukaryota; kingdom Metazoa; phylum Arthropoda; class Insecta; order Diptera; family Drosophilidae; genus Chymomyza; species Chymomyza amoena. Next base: position 70,542 of record JBAMAX010001983.1, read on the forward strand.
TCTGTGTGCTTGTAAGTATCTGTGTGTGTGTGCGTTGGCACAGTTATTGAAAAAGCCAGCATATGTTTAATTAAAACAAACGCGATGTTGACAACTTGACAAGTTCCATTTTATTGTCCTGCTTTAGTCTGTCCAAGGCATTATCTTAATGGGGACTCTTGTAAAATAATTATTATGAGGATTTATTAGTGTCAATCTAAGTAAGTGTAGTTGAACAATAGAACAATTAGGAGCTGCAGGCCTTTGTCATTTGTCGTAGGAACTTAATAGAGCTTTTGGGAGTAAATAAATTTTAAATGGTGATAATCTGTTGTTGTCAAAATTATGGCACATTGTAGTTGCTTTTAAAAAGCTATAGGGTGATTTTTTTAGTGAATACACTGTTGAAATGATAATTATAAGGATTTGGCATTTGAGGGCTTTGATATTTGTCTCAAGAATTTATTAGAGCTTTTGGGAGAAAATGATTTTTAATTAACGCTAATCTGTTGTTCAGAATTGTGACAGGGTGATTTTTAATTGCTTAGTTTTTAGCACCATTATTGAATTGAGATATTTATATTGAATATATGTTAAATAAAAAGGAGGACTTTATATTAATTTATCGATTAATCGATAGATGAATGTGCTAATCTGGCAGTGGCATAATAACAATTTTTTGCGAGGTGAATGGTGAAACTTATCAATTTATTTTGCGTTATGAAGAAAGTCTTTTATAAGAGTTATTCTTAGGTATTCCCTATGTTTTACTCGGTTTCTTTTGCTGCTCCTAGAAGTCAAATGCGGCGGACTTTAACTACCCTGTATCTCCAGAAGAAATATAGGGAACCTACATCCTACTGGGAGAAATATTAATTTATGATGTGTGAGCTCTTAATACCACTGAGCACTGGGATCTGAGATAAAATTTTGTTCGTTAATGCAAAATCCTTTAAGGGTATAACACCCAGAAAATTATTCAAAAATTGTGAGATCTGTCCCAATAAGTAGACCGTAGAGAAGTTTCTTTGACTTCGTAATACTTTTTTAAAGAAATTTTTAGTATTATTAAGGGGCACACCTAGTGTGACATTTTCAAAAAATTGATTTTTTTTTTTTACCATACTTCGATAGGTTACACCTTTAAAAATAACATACTAAAATTTTAAATCGATATCTTAAATAGTTTTTGAGTTACAGCCATTTAAAAGAGTAGCCGCTCTATAACAGTGAAAACGATCATTTTATCTTTAAGGGGCACACCTAGTGTGACAACCTAAAAAAAGGCCATTTTTGGGAAATAAAAAAAAAAAACTAGTGAATCCATCTATTTAAAATATTGAGGGTATATTTATACATGTTTTGAGAATACACAGTAAAATTTTTGAAATAAAATATTAAATATTTTTGAAATGACACGCGATCTCAGGTATATACCAACTATCTAACTGCCGAGCGGCTACTCTTTTAAATGGCTGTAACTCAAAAACTATTTAAGATATCGATTTAAAAGTTAAGTTTGTTATTTTTAAAGGTATAACCTATCGAAATATGGAAAAAAAAATTAATTTTTTGAAAATTTCACACTAGGTGTGCCCCTTAAACGCGTTTTTCTCGAAACAGCATTTTTCGAATTTGCTGGAGTGATTACTCGAAGACAAATGATCCGATCGATATCAAATTGTTTTTGCATCTCCTCTATGCATCTCCATACGATAAACCTCCAGTTTTTTGATCTGATCAAAAATCGAATTTTAACAGGCCAAAAACGACCAAAATTTTGGAAAAATTTAACTTTTTTTTTCAACATGCCGCCATTTTGTCAATTTCCGATTTTGTTGATCGCCCGAGGTTCATCGTACAGACAATATGTTTTAGTTTACGAGAATTTTTTTTTTTAGGTTTTATCAACGGAGATGGCTGCAATCACTCCAGCAGTGGAGGAACTTTTTTTTGGCGCCGCCGGAGATCGCGTGTCATTTCAAAAATATTCAATATTTTATTTCAAAAATTTTACTGTGTATTCTCAAAACATGTATAAATATACCCTCAAAATTTTAAATAGATGGATTCACTAGTTTTTTTTTTATTAATTCCCAAAAATGGCCTTTTTTTTTAGGCTGTCACACTAGGTGTGCCCCTTAAGTTTCAAAAGAATAAATTTATTTTTGGAGTATTACTGATCGAATTTAGCTCCAAAGGTTACATTCCAAAGCAATAGTCGTCAAAATGATATGAATACCGAAAATTAAACCTGAAGTATGTTTTGTTTAATTTCAGAGCTAGCATTTAAAGACAGTGAATACAATTCATATTTTTTATATATGAGAGTCATGTGTATTTTAGCCGCTCTTGCAAAATAACTTTAAAACTTATTGATTTTTTTTTAGCCTTTTTGCCGAATCCTTGTGATTTAGTTTGCCCAAAAAAAACTGTTGCCATGACCTAGTTCATCCACAAACTAACCTTGGCCTTCAACTGCCACTGACTTATTTGAGACGCCCCTAGTTAAAGTTATGTTTGTACGTAAAGTTGAACTTTAGGGAGTTCCCTGTTAAGCTGTTTTAGTCTCTGTGGAGTGAGTTTTTTCGTAAATCAATTACAAGCCTTACATGCCAGCAGTTTCCAGTTGTATAGGGTGCTTTTTAAAGAAGGTTTATTTTTTTTAGATTCGAAGCCCTTTTTTGAAACTTATTCCTATTTCAAAGTTGTTTCTGTATTTTAGTTCAACTTTAAGGGCATTCACAGCTGTAAACGGTGTTTTTTTGAATATTTTTTTATCGACTCTTAGTCAATGACTGCGCGCACTTTTTAAAAGTTGTTTCTGCATTTGAAGTACAACCTTAATGGAGTTTTGTAATGAAAAGGGTATTTTTTAAGAGGACTCGTTTTTATAGATTCGTGACCTTTTTCTTATCGTTCTCCTATTTCAAAGTTTTTGCTGCAATTTCAGTTAAGCTTTAAGGGCATTATCAGCTGAATAGGGTGTTTTTTAAGGATATTTTGTTTTAACAGATTTTTATTTTTTACTGCGTGCCCTGTTCATAAGTTGTTTCTGTATTTACTCTTCAACCTTAAAAAAATTTTCTGCTATATAGGGTGTTTTTTATGAGGTTTTTTTTTTGATCGTAGTAGTTTTTGTGCACTCCAATTAAAAGTTGTTCCTGTGTTTGTTTTTTTTTAAAGGATATCCTTTTTAAATTGTTCAATTGTTGGCAAAATGAGTTACGTTATATGGGGTGTTTTTTGAAGAGGTTGATTATAACCAGGATTTTTAAAATCATTTAAATGTCTTTGAAAGTAATTAAAACAATGCAAATCGACCGTATAAGCTTTAGCCGAATAAAGATCTAATCATCTTTCTGAAAATGTTTCCACATTTTGGGATTCTATAGCGCTGTGTAAAGCGATTTCGATTTTTGATTTCTTACTGAAATATTCAACAAATAATGTAAGGCAAAATCGCAGTAGGGATATATTTACTGGGTTGAAGTGTGGATTCAGCATTTGCCCTTAGGGGGGCTCTTCACTTCGATACTTAGATAGGTAGATACTTTCGTTAGAATTGGGAAAAATCTATATATAAAAGAAACTTATGTTTTACGTGTTACGGGTGTTCTCATGAGCGCGTCGATGAATTTCAAATCTGATTTTTGCGTTTCATAGAGGTTATCAATATGGAGGCTCTTCAAGCCTATTGTTATGTGTTTGTTAAACACACAACGCAATTTTGTGAATATAGCATAGTAGAAAATTGTTCAACACCGGGTATTGCGGACCATGAATTTATTAAAGATGCAAACTCTCTTAAGAATACTTAAGTTCGTCCATACGGTTTTTTAGAGAGTCATGTAAGTCAACTAATCAAAAATCTTACGATTGTCTATATAAGCTAACTTGAGAAACTTACGATGTTTAAACATAAAATATTATATTTGGTCTTTGAAGGGTTGTTCATCTCAAAGTGTATACATATCAGAGCTCGATAAAGTTTGAACCACTTTTGGGTGGAGGGGGGTCCCGAAAATTCCACCGTGAAGAGGCGGCTCTGCCTTTTATATTACTTTTTTGGAACTCGTAACTGCAGGTTACGTCAATTTAAGTAAGCCAGGAATATACAAAAAAGTCTTGTTATATATATGTGGCCGTCGGTGGAGTAAGCGGTAGCGTACTCGCCTCTAAAACCGAAGGTCGGTTGTTCGATTCCCCGCAGTAGCACTGAGGTAGCTAGCTCTAAGACGCTGTTTGCCACAGAAAGTCTCTATTAATTAAAGACACCGCCGTCCGGATTCGGCTATAATAGAGATCCCCATGTCCCTCCAAGGGGTCATTTATAACTCAAGAACAGCTGTACCGAATATTATGATCTTTGATTTATATTTATCGCAAATAGACGGCTTCATTGATTCATTCATTTTGAAATAAATTTGAATGGGAATTTAATTGCTAAAAATAATGCGATAAATAAGTTTACGCTTTTAATTGAATCACATTTGATTCCAATCGCACTTTAAAGCGAATTGTAAAATGTGAATTTGTAGTGTTCAATTCGTTATCATTATCGTTCGGATTTGGATCTTAGAGCATTCGCTTGCACTATCATGTTGAATTTATACTTTTTCTTATATCCTGTTACTGGAGCATAGGGCCATATTATATATGAACTTATGCTCTTCAGTCAAATGTCAAACTATTTTGGGTTATTTACGCACCACAACACATTTTTTTTCTGAATCCCTTCTATTCACTTTTAATCACCTAGTCCCTTTAATCAAACAACCTACGCTTAAATTTCTGCCTTAACTCTATATAAAACTTTGTTTTGAACTTTTTCAACGCGTTATCCCAAAGAGCGTTGAATTTCACCCCTAACCAGAAGCAGCAGCAACCACTTGACCTGACCTATTGCCAAGTCTCTTTGAACCCAAGCCCACCTCCTAACCTTATTTCCACAATATTACCATTTGCTAATTAAATTGACAAGTGGCAAAGCGTAGCGCCTATAAGCCGATTTAAATCTTTTGGTCAGCTAAGTCCCTAATCCGTTCTGGGTTGGCATGGCATCACAGTATATAGTAAGTCGGAACTAAAAGTTTGCCCAGAATAGAGCTTAACTAACAGCTGCTATTCTGAATTAGCAATTGCTAGAGAGCAACTAATTAGTAAGCTGCTCTAGCACGCAGTGAGAGAAAAAAAGCAAAACTATAAAAAAGCAAAGCCTGCTTTTAGGGGCCTAGCACAAAATGTTACTTAAAAAGCTATTAACTTTTGTGCAAGAATGTGAGTGTGTGCGTGTGTGAGTGAGTGCATTCGAATGTTTTGTTTGGTTGTGTTTGTGAGTCTTTGGTTGTGTGTCTGTGTGCTCGTTGAAGTCAAACATTTGTGCACAAAAGGCAAACAGAAGGTGCTGGACAGATTGACAAATGGACAGATGGAGAGCTGGAGCGTAGTCGACCGCCTGCAAGTATGCAACAGAAGCAGACAACAATAAAAAAAAAGCAGTAACAGAAAATGGCCGCCAACATTGTTGTCTGCATTTTGATACGCTTTAAAAGGGAATTGAAAGGGTATATGTAGATTATCGGAATGGTAGAAACAGAATCGGAACGAAGTCCATATAATTCGGAAATGTTTCAAGTTCATTTCTGGGAAGTGATCTAGCTCATTTCGTTCCATGGGATCATTCATAAACTGCGTGAAGCTGCTGAATGGGAGTGGATTGGGTGGTCTACTTTGACGAAAATCAGCGTCACGTAATTTATGGATGATCCCCAATAGTTATAGTTAGGTATTAGTCTGCACTTTTTGTATTTCGCTTGTTAGTTGTAGCTTATTCCTTTCTTCTTATCTCCAAATTGAGTTCTTCTTTCAAGTCTGATCAGGCATCTCTTTGGCCTTTCGCCAACCTCTTTTGTTTGTTGCTTCTCCTTTTACATTTCCGGATCGGATTCGGAAATGTTTCAAGTTCATTTCTGGGAAGTGGTCTAGCTCATTTCGTTCCACGGGAACATTCTTAAACTACGTGAAGCTCCAGATTGGGAGTGGATTGGGTGGTCAACTTTGACGAAAATCAGTGTCACGTAATTTATGGATGATCCCCAATCGTTATAGTTAGGTATAAGTCTGCGTCTTTTTGTATTTGGCTTGTTATTTGTAGCTTCTTCCTTTCTTCTTATCTCCAAATTGCGTTCTTCTTTCAAGTCTGATCAGGCATCTCTATGGCCTTTCGCCAACCTCTTTTGTTTGTTGCTTCTCCTTTTACATTTCCGGATCGGATTTCATGATCTCTTTAGTTTTTAGCTCTTCCTTTTGAGCTCTTCATTGGTTTCACTAGTTTCCCTTGGGTCTTTAGCCAGCCTCTTTGTCTCTTTAGTATGAAGACTCTAATTTCGAGTCTACTCTTTGGACTAGCTAAGCGGCCTCGATGGCCTACCGACAGTGCACTAGACTATCATCCCAGATGTTGTAGGTTCGAATCCTACGTTGAGCATGGTCCTGGACTTTCCACTTTTCCTATTTCCCCAATTTTTCTTGTTTAGTCAAAGTCCTTATCAATCTTCTCTTTGGACTAGCTTGTTGCTTCTTGTGTTAAATACCGGAAAAGATTCTTCTTTCGTGGTCACTTTAGTTCGCAGTTTTCTACCATTTAGTCTACTCATTGGACAAGTTTCCCTTAGGTCTTTCATAGGCCTCTTTGTCTCTTTAAGCTTTAAGCTTCTAAATTTTAAGCTCCTCTTTAGACTAGCTTGTTGCTTCTTCTTTTAAATCTCCCGATAGGATTTTTATTTCGTGGTCTCTGTAGCTTGTAACTTTTACCTCGTAAGCTCTAAATTGTATTCACCTCTTTGTATTAGCATTCCTTAGGAGGTCTCGCTGGCAGGTCCGATTCCTTACTTACCATTCGCATCTGGTTATGATATATGATATTGTAGTTCTGTATACGTGCGCGATTCGATCGACACCCCATAATCTAGATCTATCTCCAGCTTGGTGCCTTTTCTAGATTATACCATAATTAGCCTTTTGCATCTCAAAGGTAGAGTGCTACGATTGTTGAGCAGTCAGTAAAGTTTTGAGACTTTCAAATGGAAGCTTTTTATAGTTCGCTCTATGTGCGATCGTTTTGCTAGCCTTCTGTCCAAAATTATCCCTAATTATTCAGCCTCCCTTTGATTGATCAGGGTGTGGCTCTCTATTCCTACAGATCGTGACTGTTTCGTACGTATTGTTAACAGCAGTGCTAGATACTTTAAGGTTTTCCCGATCTGAAAAAGCCCACGATTACCACACTTATATTATAATATAGTCCGACGCGGCATTGTTACGATCTTTTATTTATCGTTGTTTTAATAGATGATTTTTGATAGTTGCCAGATTGAGCTTTTGTGTACTTATTTTTCGAAGAACTTTTATTTCTTTTTTTTTCTTAAAAACCTAAAGAATAAAATATTCTTTAATTTAAAATTGGTTTGCATAAAACCCATGAACGCATTGTTGACTTACGATTTAACACACTATTTTTGAGGCTACTCTTTTATATACATATGTACTAGTGAGCCCGGCAGACGTTGTTCTGCCCAAACTTACTTAGAATACTCTTAAAGTGTATAAAGATCGTAAGACTCTCTAGTTAGCTTTTCTTGACAATTATATGATTTATGGATTAGTTGTCTCTAAAAAGCCGTATGGCCAAACTTTAGTATTCTTCGAAATGCTCGCATCCACAAAAAAATAAAATATTATTGACATAAATATTTTTACGATACTAACGCCACTCATGGTATGGTATTAAAGTTCAAATTGGCAAACACATCACAATAGGCTTAAAGCCTCCGTATTGACAAATTGTAACACACGCAAAAATTAGATTTGAAATTGATAGACGCGTTCATGAGAACATCCGTAACACGTAAAACATAAGTTTTTTATAATTATATACTACTAGTGGGCCTGGCAGACGTTAGCTTAAAACCTCCGTATTGACAACCTCTAAGACATGCAAAAATCAGATTTGAAATTCATCGACGCGTTCATGGGAATACCCGTAACACGTAAGAGATAAGTTTCTTTTATATATATAGATAATTACAGAAAGTTGGTGCTGACATACAGGCGCGGACTATGTTTGTGAATGTTTTTTTATGTGTCGAATATTCTCCTTTCTTCGTTTTATATTGACATTCATGTATTTCGACATTTTGATAATTTTTGAAGAGCGACACCTATAGGACAATGTTCAAACTATGCTAAGAACCTTCCACACGGTGCCCGTAAACACACACGTAATATTTTATTAAAATAGGTCTGGTTATTTGGGATTTTATAGAGGACATACGAAATTTAATTGATTTTTATATATATAGATAGAAGATAGATAGGTAGAAGATAGATAGATATAGATTGTTTCTATGACAAATAAAGCAAAAAATAAAACGATAGAGAGTAATATGCAATATGTTAAGCCAGGAACCACCTCCACTAAAGAGTATCTTAAAGTCGTTTACGCTGGACTTGACGCACTCATTTTTAAGGTGCACAATCGCTGCTGGTATGCTTATGTATATGTTGTTTGTGTATATGTGTGTTTGATTTATGTATGTGTGAGAGAGTGCGTGCCAGAAGTTAAATGCAGCTGCTGGCGTTTAATTGCACGTTGCAAGCAACAACAAAGCATAAAAAGTATACGCCAAGGTGCACAAATACAAGACAATAGCAACAAAAAATCAACAGAACAATAAAAAAATCTACAACAACAATAAAAAAGGCACTTGGAGATAGTCTTCAACATTGTTGTAGTTATTGTTGTTGTAGCCATTGTGGCAGGTGTTAAGGAAAAGTTGCAGGACGGTTGCAGCGCGGTTGCAACTGCTTATGCGTAAACTTTTGCTGCATACTTTTAGGCGTCTGCTGCTTAGCGTACGCTGAACTGTCGTCGCTGCGTGTGTGTGTGTGTGTGGATGAGTGTGGGTGAGTGTGGGTGAGTGTGCCTGTGAGTGTGTTGGTGTGAAAGTTCACAACTAAAATTGTTTGCAAAAGCGTAGAATGAAAGAATGAAAGAAGAGAGCGCAAAACGAAAAACAGCGCCAAATGAAAGGCAATGTTTTGGGGACAGGCGGCGTGCTAGCCGGCGCGAAGCAGTAGGCAAAGTGTGGTGAAAATGAGAGAGCAAGAGCGCAGCAGTTAAGAGAGCGCTATTGAGTAGAAAAGAGAGTGAGCATGCCTGTATGTGTGCGTGTGCGTGCAGACATGTTAAGTTTCGTGCACGTTTTATAAACAAACCCAAACCACAATAGTGTGTGTGTAAAGAGAGACACTGCGGGGCGGTGTAAACGAACAATGCAATAGACCGGCCGGTTTTTTGACTATGTCGAGCCCCCACAACGCCTCTCTCTCTCTTGCAACCAACTAACTACAACACACTTCACCAATGTCAACAGAACTACGTCACACATGTCGCCGCGAAATTTGTGTGCTTGGTGCAACAAAAACTAAGCACCTAACTATGCAAATAACTGCTCTATACATATCAACTGTGCACCACAAACCAGCAACGTGATAATGCCCCCAAAGTGAACAATTCCTCAAACCAAAAAAAAAAAAAAATACCAAAAAAAAGTTTCCATTTAGAGCCTAACAAAACAACGCACAACTTTGCGCCGCACAATCCAGCTTAAAGCTCGCAAAAAAATACCAGAACAATAATGACTGCCAGGCCGCCGCCACCGCCTAGTCTGCCGGAGGAACCACAACCAGCACAGCCCAAGCTGGCGCCGGAAATACCGCGCCTCAACTCCGAACTGGCCGCTCAAGCTGCACTACGCGCACAACAGCTGCTACGCAAGCAAACCTCGCAGGAGCAAGTCACCACGCACATGTCTGCCACCTTGCCGCATAAAACTACGGGTGCACCACCGCCGCTGCCACCACAAACGCGACCCGTGCCCGCCATACCCGCACGCGGCGCCGGCGAACGTGCTGCACCACCCGAAATACCACCCAAACGGCATAGTTTGAAAAGTCTGCCGGATGGTGGCGCTGCCATGATAGTGCCCGGCTTGCCGCCACCTTTACGTCAGCCACCACCGCTGCCCAAGAAGCCCGCATCGGCGCATAGCTCCGCGCATAGCAGCGCACAAAATTCACCGCTCACAGCTCTAAAATTCAAAGATAAACCGCCGCCACCGCCGGAGAAGCACTCCACCTTGTCCGCCGAAGGCATGGCCGCCAGACGTTGCTCCAATCCTTTTGAAATGCCGCCACCACCGCCACCGCTGGTGCTGCAATCCGCCGTAGCTGCGCTTAGCGAGCAAACTGCCAAAAATGTTGCCGCCAACCAGGTGCAGGTGCCCTCACCGGCGCCCACACGTGCCAGTGAGGTCAAAAAAAGCAATTTGCAGGCGGTAGTCAATAACAAACGTGTTGCGCTCTCGCCCACTGAAGATTTTGGCTCCGAGGATGCGCTGCGCGGCATTGAAAGTGGTCTACGTAATATGGAGCGTGCCATGCAGGAGCAAATGAATCTGCGCTCCATGGAGGCAGCCGTGCAAAACAATTTCGACTTGAGCTTTAAGGCTAGTCTGGTGGCGGGTGCACGTCATCTGGGCGGTGGTTCCGTCAATTTGCGCGCCAACAACTATGAACGTAATCTATCGTTGGATGAAAGTCGCGCCGGCGACTCTAGACAATCACTGGAGGAACTGAAGCAGCTACGTGCACAACAGCAGCAACAGGCGCTGCTTAACTCCGCCAGCAATTCCAATTCACAAGTAGAGCAATCTATGCGTTCCACCATAGAACATCATATGCGCTCGCTGGATCGTAATCTGCCCTTGGAGCTGCAATACAGTCGTCATCGTATTGCCAATAATTTGGCGGGCATGGCAAGTGCCTCGGCTGGGCATCAGAATGCAGCCAACCAGCAGCAGTCGCAACAGCCGCCCATGCCACTGAGCAGCGAGTTCCGTGAGCAAATACGTCAGCAGCTGCTGGGCAATATACCACCACAGGTGGTGCATAATATGGGACAATCGCCCGGTTCGGCTGCTGCTGCCGCTCTGCTCCAGCATCAGGCTCAGTCGCGGGCTGCCGCTGCAGCCGCTGCTGCTGCGGCACAAACCGCCGGCGTTGCATTGTCGCGTGAGGAGTTGCGCATGCGTCGCCGTTCGTCACACGATGAGACACAGATGACCCAGACAACCGCTGGTGGCATGCAGGGTAAGGTTATGGGAGTTATGAGATCCGTTGTCGTGTGATTTTTTTTGGTTGATTAGGTTTGCTTTGACTATTATTTGCCACAATCTGCAGCAGTAGTCTCAGAATTGGTTCTTTATCGATCCGGGTTTAATTCCTACGTATTTAATCCATTTTAGTTCCTAGGAGGAACATAGGAACTTAATTTGTTACAGTTTTAGTAATCGGTTTTGTTCAGAAGAGTGGGTGATTGATTGGCCCTAACATCCTAGTCTGGTACTGGTACTTTAGCCACCAGACTGGTTTCGGAACATTATATATCTGGTGGCAGTGGACTTTTTAGTCGGTCGTTGCTGTATACTCACCAACTTCCCGGTACTTCAGGGTGGCAAAAGGCCAGCTGGATAGGTTGCCTGCCATTGTGGATTACTGCTAGCCTAGAATGCTTCCCCTCGACCTTAACGACATGGGGGGCCCCACTGGTAGCTAAGCTACTGCCGGCATCGTTCCCTGGATCCTTACACCTACTAAGCTCCCTTACCACGTCAAGGTCGCAATCCCCGAGGAGGGTTGATTCCCAGGAAGTCCCAGCAAAACCACAAAGATACTCATACTTTATCTATACGAATATCAGTGGAACCTATTGCGTAAACATTCATTCCTTGGAAGTCAGACTAATGTGGTCTCTCTTCCTATATAATTGTTTTGTCCATAGATAGAGCTGAGGAGTTCTAGGTTTTGGTACACATAACGCAGACGACATCTTGGTTCGTTGAACCTACGACTCCTGTGGACGGATTGTCACTCGGGAAGAGTTGGGTACA
>JBAMAX010001984.1:0-22480 GCA_037043745.1 Chymomyza amoena
GTAGAAATAGTTTGCTTAGAATGCGGCATTTTTAAGTAAATAATAGTTAAGAATCAAAGAAGTGAAAATATAATAAAGAATATAATTTCTTTCGATTTAAAGAAACTTTATTTAAGTTTGATTTAAAGGCAATTTTTAGATTTTTTTTAAACAAACTTTATTTTAGAAAGAATAAAATTACTCATTTTTTTGATTTTCATTAAAATAAACTTTTTTTGTATGTATATTCAAAATCTAATTAGGTAACGATATAAGACATATTTTAAGTAATTCAAAATAAAATGGCGGCTCTAAAGAGCTAAGAGTAACAAAACTTCTTCTTCTTAATCTATGGAAGAGAAGCAAGTGATAGTATGAATTTTTTAAAAATAATAATTTTAAACAAAAAAAATTATATTAACATATTTACACCAAATTTGACACTTATGCATATTTTAAGCCACCAAGACGATATTTTGCCCGGTTTGGCCCAATATTTTTTATAGCTGCCATATATCCGATCTGACCGATTAGCACCAACTTTGTTCTTTTTTAAGCTATCGAGTTGAAAATCGATCCAAATATTAACATATTTGCAAGTTTCAAGCCCCCAAGACGATGTACCAAGTTTCGCCCAGTTTGGCGCTATATTTCTTATAGCTGTCATATAGGCGATCTGACCGATTTGCACCAAATTTGGAATTTGGAACCAATAATTTTAGGTTTTGCCAAAAAGTAAGGGAAAAAGACCATAGTGGATTGGCGGAGTTATTCGTAAAGCCACTCTAAAAAAAAAACGTTTAAAGTTCTGATGCGATCCTAGCTCGCATAAGTGGTGGAAAAGTTTATTTTTTTAAATCAATTCGGGACATTATTTCTAACAGAATTGTCTATAAATTTAACTAAAGAAAAAATGGATTCTCTGAAGATTCTACACAAAAAATAATCTTTAATAGCATTGAAATATATATAATAATATAATATATTTTTATATAGTTTGTACCTGTTGATCTCTGGCGGAAAATTTTATATAATTCGTGAAACAAAAATTTCAGGATTGATTGTGCTTCAGCGAGTGCCATCAATTATAACAATACAATATGCATTTGCTTCAAGTTTATATTACACAAATCGATCTGGATGGTGCAAAATATGAGATCTTTTAAGACATCTAACGTCTAGTAGTTTCATTGCCAGTGAGCTGTCATACTTAGAGTACCCCTCTATATATATTTTCGATGACTTGCTTATTTCATCTTTTTTGTAAGGAACACTTAAATCTTCATGTATTACCTATATACCAAGTAGCATCTGCCATTCTTCTTAGAGTCAGTTACAAATATAATAAAATGTAACTTAAAAAATTTTTCATTGACAAAAATTGTTTTAAAAACTCCAATTAAATTTTACAATTATTTGCTGCGCACTGAAAAAATCCCTGTTTCCAGTTTGTACTTTTCCCCACTTAAATTTGCCCTTTCGACCACTGTGCCTTTGTCGCCTCTATGTACTTACTCCCTATGTATTTGTTTCCCTTTCATTGAGCGTTTCATTGAATTGTCGAGCGATGCCACCAAAGCCAACAAGCTGCACACCCTGCCCCTGCCCCTGTCCCTGCCCCGTGCGGTTGCAGCTTGTTACAATGTTTGACTGCCTGTTTGTATGTTTGTCTGTTTGATTGTTTGTCTATTTGTATGCCAATTGTAAAGCACTCAGTACTGTGTGTGTGTTTGTGTCTGTTAGTGTGTGAGTAGCATGCAACACTTTGAACACTTTCACATGCTACAATTGCATTCAACATGGCCTCGTTCATTGACTGACTTGCACAATGATGCAGTTGGCGATGCTGTTACAGTGCCTGTTGATAAGTCTTTTCCAAGCAGACACATAACAATAAGCCTGATGTATTTCAGTTTACAAAAAAATGAAGGCAAGTGATAACAGACACAACAATACTTAATGCTCAGTTGGTAAGTCAATCGAAGCGATTGTTGATTGCGCATTGTATGGAGGTGTCTTAAAAAATCTTAAAGTGATGTGTGAAATATTTCCGGAAAAATCAGTCATAATTTCTGAACTCGAAGTATTGTAGATGGTTTTGCTTGGTAAGCAATGTCTTATCTTGGACTGGTTTGGACCTATTCTTACTTATAGCTTTTTGGACTTCGTATTTAGTTGCCCAAAGTCCACACGGGGTGCCTCTGTCACGAGTAAAGTTTACAACACTTATTTTATGTGCCGGTGAGTTATAAAAATGTTCCGTTCTAGCCAGAATTGCAGTCTCATAATCTTTAAACTAATTTAAGAGCCATTCATTATGGTTATTAAATGAAATCGATGTTACTTCCAGCACTATTGCCTAGTATCAAAGAATATAGAACAATATTCTTTGCAACTATGCAATGACCAATGACTTGGGTAAGGGTATGCAAGCTTCGACTTAACTATATCATAATGGCGTTATTTGTGAAATAAATACAAAGCAATGTTTTCATTTCGCGATTCATTTTATCACTTTTTATTATTTTACACACTTGTTAATCTTAACACAATGAACAAGCAGTTAATTTTTATATTTACTTTTTGGCGCCATCTACATGTCAATTGAACAGACATGGGCAGCACTGTCTGGCCACAAGTTCTAAGCATACAATTTGTTTTTGCGCACAAAATAGGCAGCACTTTTTTCTTTCACGCGATTCTACACTGCTGCGTACTGGCCTTAAAAATAAAAAAACGTTTAAATGACAAAATTTGAAACGACGAAACTACGACGTAGTATATACTCGTATCTTCACAACAAAAAGATAATTTCGTTAAAAAATTCGTTTAAAAATTTTTTAATTGTCTTAAATTTTTGGGGGTTTTAATATTTATTTTTGTTTTATAATTGCCGATATTAAATATTGATTAAAGAAATTGCGTTGTGTGTAGAGCGATAAAAATTATGTTTAATAGCATATGAATACCAATATCGAGGTCATGTCAGTTGCTGGAAAGCGAAAGGTCATTTCTGAAGCCATTTTCTATGTAGAATACGAATCCGGGATCAGAATTATGTACCCTAAGAACGGCGTTTTTCTCAATTTAGAGATTATCTATAGGGTGCAAAAAATATTTTAGGTCTGTCTCTCATATGTAATTTTAGACAGTATGATAATACAGGCAATGCGTAAAAAGTAGAACGCTTTTATCAATTATAATTTTTTTTATTGAAGTAATTGTTAGTAATCCTTAGTAGTCCTCGAAACGGCACCCTTGTGCTCAGACTCAACACATATAACAAGTGGGCTGAAAAGTTCGTGGGCTGACTCATATATGACGTTACTAAAATTAAATCCTTATACGTTTTAGTAAGTACAAATCTTCAAAAGATTCGTGTATTATTCAATAAAAACGATAGAAAAATTGCATCTACCCTATTCTTAATATCTGGCCCGCAATGACTTTTTCCTGTTCTCAGACCTCAAGAATGCTCGCTTTAAAGAGACTTAGCACCATAGAAGACGTCTCACCCATTGAGGCCCATTTTGAAACTAATTTGAAATCGTAAAAATGGTATCGAAAAGTTGGAAGATAGCTATAATCGGTGAATCGCCCTCGATGGCTGATGTTGAATAATAAAATCGAATTTTGCCAAAAAATGTGTTTTTATATGCTAGCCTACGAATTTTTCAGCCCGTCTGTTAACTTGCCGGAATTCTTCTCAAAGATTGTGTAACAGCTTTATGGGTTGGACTCTGCTACAAGAGTGCCTCAACTTTGGCCGTATTTTTTATCAATTCCTACCGTCCTGGCTTACCCAAAATTTTAACATTTGTGGTTCATTCACATACTTTTATTTTGAGATTTTTTTTTGGTCATGATATCTGATTTAATATTTATAATATAATAATGTATATTTGTCCATCTTCAATTTATTTGTTATTTTTTACAAAATCATCCTTTGTTATTAATGACATCTTCTTCAAACGAGAAATATACATCAGATGTGATTTGATGTTTTCCATGTTGGTACCATTGCATAGCGATTAAATATTCGCCAGTTGGCAATACCAAAGGTAACCGCTCAAATTTTGGATAGAAATTTGTCAACAATATAAAACCCTTCCAAAGAAATGGTTAAAATCATCATAAGAAAAAAAAAAGGTTCAACTCACTTCATAGGGACATGAATGATTAAAGTTTGTATAGTCCTTTAAAAGATCGTAGACAATCGCAGCGAGTATATTACGCTTACCAGCTAAAAATTTGCACATATTAATGGATATTTTGTAGAGAAAAGGCTTGTATCCATTTGCTTTTTTCAAGAACTGAGCATCAAGCCTGATATCATTTACAGGATAATGAAGTGTTAGGTTAACATTTAGAACAGCTCTGTTACGCTGCACAGCTCGAAGGCGACAGCTGTTAAATTCTATTAATGTCTTATTATGGGACTCGCAAACCATATTTGTCAATTTCATAGTAGCTGCTTGCTAAAAAAAACAAATTTTAGTGTTTGAATTTGAAAATTTATGAATGCTTACAATATGGCTGAATGTCAGCATTAAAATCAAATTTCCAAATAAACGCTTCATTGAAGAGCCGCAACTTTTTAATGG
The DNA here is from genome assembly GCA_037043745.1 of Chymomyza amoena. NCBI lineage: Eukaryota > Metazoa > Arthropoda > Insecta > Diptera > Drosophilidae > Chymomyza > Chymomyza amoena. The sequence goes on from JBAMAX010001984.1 coordinate 4,584, forward strand.
TTGCGATTTTACTGAATTTCCTTGTGCGACTAAACAGCAAATATTGGAAATATAAAATTTTGAGCTTAAATGAGGCTATTAAAACTTTAGTTACTAAGTGCATAGCATTAAAGTAATAATGTTAAATGTTTATAACAATAATAACTTAATGCAACTAAACATGAAGAGCTGTTTTTCTAAAAAGAAAATAAAATGGAGAATAATAGACATACTATTGTGTCCGAAAAGTTAAACCAAATTCTTTTCTATATAAGAACTCTTAATTTTTTTAATCGAGTTTTGATGCGATATGTGTTATATTTACATTTAAACCATTTATCATATTTTTGCTTTATCTACTTACTTTTATTTTGTAAAATTTTTTTTTGCTCTAATGTTTTATTTAATAATTACCAGTGAGCCCTGCAGACGTTGTCCTGTCTAAACTTTTTGAATACACTCAAGTAAATAAACATCGTAAGATTCTCTAGTTAGCTTATCTGGGAAAATATAAGATTTTAGATTAGTTTGCAGCTCGATTCAAACTTGCACCATTATTAGTCGAATGTCGCGCTGGAGGGGTCTGTCTTAACCGAATCTTTCACGTTCACTGCGATTTTCACAACCTGGGCAGTACGATTAGATTGATAATTAATTTGATTCGTTGCATTTCTTCCAATTGACATGCATCATGCATTGATCGATTAGGATACGGCATTCCCAATTATCCTAATGCTTTTTTAACCATCGCCAAGCACAGATCTTCCATATGAATTAAGGCTTCATTGTAAACTTCCAGCAAAAATTCCATATCTGTATTACGTTTTGTTTGACGTACTCGAAACAAAATATCTTCTGATAAATAATCTTGATATTTTATCCACAATTCAGGTGGATTTGATGGAAAACATGTTGCCCAAATAATTGCAAATAGAATACGTATTCATCCATAATAAGCAGTAATAGCAGCATCTTCTAAAGTTTGATCCCAGTGCAAATCATTTTCCAAGAAATTCAACTTTTGACATGCCTCTCGATACGTTGCACACAATTCGCCCTTCACTGTTCTCAATGATTGAAACGATATGGGACCTCAAACATTGATAGACAACATATATTATGGCAATACACACACATAAACCGATATTCAAAAAAATTCGTATATCTCACGAACCAATACACATCGCAGTAGATTTAAAACCTCCGTATTGACAACCTTTAAAATACGTAAAAGAAAGATTTAAAATTTATTGACGGATTCTTGAGAACACCCGTAATACGTAAAACATAAGTTTCTTTTATATATATAGATAGATAATAATAAAAAAAAGTATTGATCAATTCTTGCACATATTTTTATATCTATTTTATTTACCTTTTAGAAAATAATAAAAACATAAAGACCAACATTAAAAATCCGTACATGAAGCTGAGCTCAAACATTAGAAGCTTATTTTTGTCATAAAATTAGGATTTCAAGATATCTTCTTGAAACGAAAAATATATTTTAGAAATGGCGATTCGTTTTGCTTTTTCGTACCATGTTAGAAATAATAAATACTCGCCAGATGGCAATACTACCGGTATCAGTTCATAGTTTGGATAGAAATTCGTCAACAATAATTCACCCTTTAAAAGAACTTATTAAAATCTCAATACGCATCAAAATAAAAATTATTCAACTTACTTCATAAGGACATGAATGATTAAAGTTCGTATAGTCCTTTAAAAGATCGTAGACAACCGAAGCGAGTATATTACGCTTACCAGCTAAAAATTGGCACATATTAATGGATATTTTGTAGAGAAAAGGCTTGTATCCATTTGCTTTTTTCAAGAATTTGGCATCAAGTCTGATATCATTTAGAGGATAATGGAGTGTTATGTTAACATTAAGAAGAGCTCTGTTACGCTGGACAGCGCGAAGACGACAGGTGTTAAATTCCATTAATGTCTTATTATGGGACTCGCAAACCATATTTGTCAATTTCATATTAGCTGCATTCTAGAAAAGAAACTATTACTGCCTTATTTTAAAAATGTATATATGCTTACAATATGGCTGAATGTCAGCATTAAAATCAAAATTCTTGATAAACCTTTCATTGGAGAGCCGCAACTTTTTAATGGTTGCGAATTCAAAGATATTCCGACTGCGACTAAACAGCAATAATTGAAAATATAAAATGTTCAGCTTAAATGAGGATATTAAACCTTTAGTTACTAAATGCGTAGTATAAAAGTAATTATGTTAAATGTTTTTATCAATAATAACTTAATGCTACATGAAAAACAGTTTTTCTAAAAAGAAAACAAAATGGAGAATAACAGACATGCTATTGTGTACAAATTTTTAATCATTATCTTATTTATTTATTTTTTGCTCCAATTATAATAACAATTTTTGTCTGCTTTATTTACCCTTTACAAAATAATAAAAACATTAAAACCAACAATAATAATCCATACATGAAGTATCTCATTTTTGTTATATATTTAAGATTTCAAGATATCTTCTTGAAACGAAAAATATACATTAGAAATTGCGATTCGTTTAGCACGTTCGTACCATGTTAAAAGTAATAAATACTCGCCAGTTGGCAATACTACCGGTAAACGCTCAAATTTTGGATAGAAATTTCGAAACAATATTGTACCCTTTAAAAAGAACTTATTAAAATCTTAATATGCAGCGAATTAAAAATTGTTCAACTTACTTCATAAGGACATGAATGATTAAAGTTTGTATATTCCTTCAAAAGATCGTAGACAATCCTAGCGAGGATATGGCGCTTTCCAACTAAAAATTTGCACACATTAAAGGTCAATTTATAGAGAAAAGGCTTATATCCATTAGCTTTTTTCATGAATTGAGCCTCAATGCTAATATCATTAACAGGATGGTAGAGTGTTAAGTTAACATTTAGAACAGCTCTGTTACGCTGTACAGCTCGAAGGCGACAATAGTGAAATTCTAGTAAAGTTTTATTATGGGACTCGCAAACCATATTTGTCAGTTTCATTATAGCTGCATTCTATAAAAGAAAACTTTTACTGTCTTATTTTGAAAATTTGTTTTAAAAATATGTGCTTACAATATGGCTGAATGTCAGCATCAAAATCAAAATTACAGATAAACGCTGCATTGAAAAAATTCCGAAAATTTTTAATGGCTACGATTTTACTGATATTCCTTGTGCTACTAAACGACAAAAGTTTAAAATTTAAAATATTAAGCTAAAATAAGGCTATTAATCTTCTCAGATAATCTTTATGCATAATATAATCGTATTAAAGTAATCAAAATTTATACAAATAATAGCTTAATGCAGTTGCATTTTTTTTTGAGTTAAACACCAAAAGCTATTTTTAGCTAAAAAAATAAATAAAAAAATAAATTAGAAGTCCCATTTAAAAAAAACTGTATGTAAATATGTTTGTAAATGTTTAAGCAATTATATACAAAATCTTGTTATTCTTTGTTATCGTTAAGGTACATTTGCGCACTGATTTGAATCTTATTTTTGTTTTAATAAAAAAATATAAAATAAATTCTTTGAAGAATCCACCCCGAATTCCATTCAACTGTTTCTTACTATTTACGCACGAGCTAGTAAGTTAAAACTCGACTCATACCTTTCAATTAACATAACATATTCCCATAACATACCAACATAACATATTAACATTGCATTAACATAATTAAAATTCTTGCGCCAGCAAATGAAAGTACAAAGGGAATACAATCGCGCTATGAACGATACAATAAGATGATAGAAGAGGCAAGTGGATTGAATCCGTGGTGTGAAAGTGGAAGCGCATCCGGACGGAATTCTAAATTGATATTTAGTTATGAAACCAATATTTTTCATAATACTCCGACTCGTCGTGTTTTTCTGTTCAGTATAATTTTTCTATTTTAAGTTTTTTGTCGCTAATATGTATTTTAATATTTTCTCGAATAAAAACAAATGTAAAATCAAATCCATAATATCATTTAGACTATAGAGTCGATAGTAAAGACTTCAAAAATGCTAAAGGTTTCATTTCGATTTTAAAACGGACGTATTTTTAAATGAATTCCATTAAAAAAAAAAATTTTTTCCAGGTCTTTTAATAAAAATTGCTTTTATTCTGAGCCGAAGGCTTTTTGCTGCCAGTGCTTATAATTTACTTAAGTTAGTTTTTTAAATTTACTTAATTATATTACATATATAAATAAATGTTTATTTCACTTTAATTTATTTCGATATGCTATTCAAGCTTATTTTTTATCGAAAATAAAAAAACATTTTTGCTATGGAAATTTATGGTGATTTTTAATATTTTTGGACACTTTCGAATTCACGGAATATCGTGAATTTGGCATTTTTGTTTGAAGATTATTCGACCTGAATCTTCGTATCACACTGAAATTTTGGCACAATATTGCTTTTTTAACCCCCGACGCAAAAAGAGGGGTGTTATAAGTTTGACGTGTCTGTCTGTTTGTCTGTCTGTTTGTCTGTCTGTCTATGGCATCGTAGCTCCCGAACGCATGCAGTGATTTCAATTTAGTTTTTTTGTATTAAAGGTGACTTATGTGCGAGTGTTCCTAGACATGATTAAAATCGGTCGAGCCGTTTAAAAGTTGTGGGGAGTGAAAGTGGGGAGAATGCGTAAAAAAAAGCAAACGAGCTTGACCTTAAATGTAATCTATACCTTAACAAGAATCTAAATTATAGTAAGTATATTATAATATACTAAAGTCTAACTTAACCTAACCTACCTATAAAAAGTATGAAATAAAAAATTAAATTAAAAATTTAAAAAACCCCCGAACTTAAGTAATTTTCATTTAAAAAGTGAAAAATAATAAAAGAAACTTAATGTTAAAGTACCTAAGAATCTATTAATAATTCTAAAAAAATACGTCGCGTTGGGGGACCGCTCCTAAACTAACAATTTAAATACAAATAGTCTAATTAAGCAACAAAGATTAACTTAAAAACAAAATTAAGAAAATACTTCAAAAACTTTCATAGAATTACTTCAAAAAATTTGCATGTAAGATACGACCGTCAACGACGTCTGCCCTCGCGTGTCCCCCAACGCGACGTATTTTTTTAGAATTATTAATAGATTCTTAGGTACTTTAACATTAAGTTTCTATTATTATTTTTCACTTTTTAAATGAAAATTACTTAAGTTCGGGGTTTTTTAAATTTTTAATTTATTAATGAATTTTTTCACAATTAAAAAAAAAGTTTTCCTCACTCCTAAAAATCTACGTCATAGTTCTTTCGAATTCACTTCCCCATTTTATTGCATATCGATATGCTATGAACGTTTTTAGAAATATAAATAAAGGGGTCTTGATGCCTTTGAAGAACTCGGCCCCAAAAAGTGTGGAATTAGAGGGATTATGTTTCATTTGTACTTTATAAGAAAAGTTCCATTTATGTGCTATCGACTAGCGGAAAAACTAGAGGAGATATATGGTGTGGGTGAGCAATAGGGCAGGATTTTTTCCCCCAAGTTGCTTCCGTCTTATATTTGTAAAATAAAAGTTCGGTAGAATTCAATAATTTTATGAAGGAATATTTTTGGTAAGTTTTTGAGTTGTGTTGCTCCTAAATGGATTGAGACTCATCTTTAAAAAAATTAAGTATATTTCGATAGTTTACTTTTAAGAAGAAAATTGGCAAATATAACATATTAATTTTTATACCCTGTACCAATATGGTACCAAGGGTATATTAAGTTTGTGCAAGCCGAAAATGTATGTAACATATAGAAGGAGACGTCGGAGACACCCCAAAGTTACCTAAAATATGATCAGGGTGAATAGAGAAGTCGATATACCCATGTCCGTCTGTCCGTCTGTCCGTGTGAACGCCTAGATCTCAGAGATGGTAAGAGCTAGAGTTACCAAACTTTCACATTAGATCCCATATTATTCCATAGGAGGCAAGTTTATTTTATTTTTTTGATATCAGGGATAAATTATATAGCTCCCATGGGGGAGTTTGAGACGACCTCGACAAAAAAAAAGCGTTTTAGATGAATAATTCGTTTGTTTATGAAGATATCGTAACCAAATTTGGAATTCGAAAGTTTTTATAGTTTCCAATCACTGTACCAAATTTGATCAAAATCGGTTGACTATATCATATAGCTCCCATAGGACCGATCGGCCAAAATAACTTTTTTAAGAAAAATTCGCTATATTTCGTTTTTTAATAAAGATATCCTAACCAGATTTGGCGTTTGGAAATTTTTTAGACCACTTAAGCAATGTGCCAAATTTGAACAAAATCGGTTGACTATATTATATAGCTCCCATAGGTCCGATCTTCAAAAAAATCGATTTTTTAACAAAATTTGTCGTGTTTCGTTTGTTTGTTAAGATATTGGGACCAAATTTGACATTCGTGAGTATTTTATAGTTCCTAAGCACTGTACTAAATTTAATCCAAATCGTTTGCTCCCATAGCTCCCATAGGACCAATCGGTCCAAAAACACGTTTTTTATACAAAATTCGATGTGTTTTGTTTGTAAAGATATTTGAAATAAATTTGGCATTCTGATCTTTTTTAAGGTATTTAAGCACTGCGTCAAATTTTATTGAAATCGGTTGACTAAAATTTTATTGTAAATTGATTATTTTATTACTCATCGTTTGAAAATTTAAAATAAAAATCTACTATAGCAAATTTGATACCAACTTCATGCCAAGTTGAACGAAACACATAATCGGCACTAGGCAACATTAATGGTATCTTTTCATGCTTGGGATAAAATCCATTAACCAAAACGTCACCCTTTAAGAGAATTTGTCTTTAAAAGAATTTAAAACAAAATCATTGATAGCAGCTTACCACATAAGGACACGTATGATTTATGTTTGTATAGTCCTTAACAAGTCCATAAAGTATGTTAATAACAGGATTTCCTCTCTTCTTCATCAAAAACTTACAACCATTAAAGCTGAAGTTATAAAGCCAAGGCCTATAACCGTTTGATTTTTTCATTGATATGAAATTTATCGTAACATTATTTACAGACTGAAGTAGGGTGGCATTTATATTTAGGGTGGCTTTATTACGTTCGACTGCACGCAGACGACACGTGTTGAATTCTATTACGGATTTGTCATGGGATTCGCAAACAAGGTTTGTCAATTTAATCATAACTGCATTCTGAGAGAAAAAAGAGCATAATTAAAAAATATATTATTAGCTTATATTGTTTATACCATATAGTTAAATGTTATCAGTAGAAGAATCGATATTCCTAGAACCAGCTGCATGAGAAATTTTTTGTATTTTCCAAGTATCGTGTTTGAATAGCAGCTATGGATGAACTGACAGCTTTCATCGCAGCTTTCGTTTGTTCTATTTAGTATTACAATAATAGAGTGATTAAAAAGTTCTGGTTGACTAACTAAAAATTTCCACAAAAGTTATCTGATTCGTTTAAATAGATATCGATAATTATACAAACAAATTTTGGTTTTAAATACACCCGTCTGACTGTTTTTTTCCTATGTGACGTCATTGACATAGTTCGTGTTGGTTGCTGTAGAATGACGGGGAATTAAAAATCTTTTCTTTTTAGAAAGATCAGGTAGAGCTTGGTCCAAATTATCATCATGGTACCGGAGGCTTATTCTGCAATAGGTAGTAGCTTGGTATTGGTAGCTAAAAAGGATCAAATTAAAGGGTTTTGTTCTTTGAATTTTTAATAAGGTGAACGAAATCATTGGATAAAAAATTTCAACAATTTGCAAACATTGATCTAAAGTAAGTCTTTTCATAGACTCAACATAAAGCAGTTTTTACAACTCAATGTTGCGGACCTCTAAAAAAACGCTGTATTTACACAGGCGCAGATCCGTGGGAGGTTTTTGGCGTTCGATATCTTATTAAATCTTGAAACATCGGTCGATTTTATTAATCCTACTCTTAAATGGGTTGTCAGAAAAAGCAGCGTTGCCAACTCAAAGTTGTAAGCCTTTAAAAAAATCAAGCTGTATTTACACAGTAACCGCCCGATTGGGGGTTTTTGGATTTTAAATATTGTTAAATCGTGAAACATCGGTTGATTTAATTAATCCAACTCTTAAATGGGTTGTTAGATAAGGCAGAGTTGCCAACTCAAAGTTGTGAGCCTCTAAAAAAAACTCAGGCTGTATTTACACAGTAGAGGCTCCATGGAGGGGTTTTCTGGATTTTAAATCTTATCAAATCAGAAAACATCGGTTCATTTTATTACGCCCACACTTATAACTTTGGCATTTTATTAAATAAATATTTTAATAGCAATAAATTCTAAAAAAATTCGAATTATATTGCATGATTTTGATACAGCATAAAATAATGATGTCAATTACACAAAAAAAACTCGAAATCTAGATAAGCCTTGATTATGAATCCTCCTTAAACTCAAAGTAAATATATGTTTTGGCAAATTTAAGTCCGTGTGCTTTCCATTCCAAAAATAATCCATATTCACCAGAAATTATCACTGCCGGCACATGTTCAGCTTGAGGATAAAAATCTTTTATCAAAACATCATTCTGTAAAATAAAAACAATATTTAAAGAGCTATAAACATATAAGGTTAACTCACCTTATAAGGACACGTATGATTTATGTTCGATTTCTCTTTAAAAAGCTCATAAATTATTTTTACCAAGGGATGGCCCATTTTCTTTAAAAATGCACAAGCGTTAAAAGAAACCTTATACAGCCATGGCTTGTATCCGTTTGCTTTCTTCATTAATTGTCCGTCAATACTGATGTCATTTAAAGAACGCAAAAGAGTTGCGTTAACATTAAGGGATGCAGTATTCCGTCTAATAGCTCGCAGACGACAGTAATTAAATCGTATTAAGGAATCGTTAAAAGATTCGCAAACGACATTTGTCAGCTTAATCAGATTTGCATTCTGAAAAAAAATAAATCTATAAAAATATGCAAATTTATGTTTTTATAGGATTTACCATGCTACTGAAGACAAGCAGCATTAAAAAAATTCCAAGTATGAGTTCCATAAGTGATGAGACCTCTTCCGTAGAGCCAACCAGTTCACTATCACTAATTGTTTTAACTGAGCTCATGTTTTTGACTAGCTTGTAGTTTAGAAAAATCTATAATAACTGATAGAAAATAATTTAGGGGTCTGCATTTAAAACAATTTAAATTTATTCATAAATGGTTATAAAAATAGAGTAGGGCGGAAAAAATGTTGCCCAGATGCTTTGATAGTGTTATATTACAATATTACCATAATAAAGTAATTACCCTAACAATTTCAGTTATAGTGCCAAATAAATGAAAAATTATAACCATTAAGTAACTCTAAATAGATAAAACCGATTTCAATGTAATTTGACATCAAATATTGTTTGAGTTCTAGATTATGCAGAGACACGCATTTGTCTGTTTGCTCTCGATAAGCAATATTAATTACAAAATATTTCGGAATGTATTCTCTGTCACAAGATAGTGTGACCAAACAACTTAAAACAGAATGACCTTATTTAATGCTATGTCAGCTGGCTCTTTATAACAACATTTTGCAAAAGTTATTCGGATTTATCTACCTCTAATAATTCTATGAAATCCAAATTTATGTTGCCGTGCTCCAAATTAAGTTTTATGTACTGAAGCCAACTCCTATTTGCGCCAAGATTCATTAAGCATAATCTTTACTTATTTAACTAATCAGCAGAAAAAGATTTCATAAAGTTCATAAATATGTATAGAAGTGTATTGAACTTGATAAACATAGAGAAATGAAATGTCAACAGACTTGGCTTATTTGTCATGCCCAAGATATTCCAGTATTTCAAAAGCAATGTAACTAAAACAAAAAAAAAAATTTCGTCGGGCTCGAACGACTTTCGTATACCCTTTACTAAAACCTAGAGACTCTACAATAAATGCGCAAGGAATAGTAATATTAATGCCAAGTGTAAAGAGCAGCTGCAAATGGAAAGTTAATTTTTATTGGAACAAAATTAATAAGCCCTTAATTAGGGAAAAACATTTATAGCATTTAAAAAAAAGTTATTACTGAATTAATTATTATAATTGGCCATAAATTTATTTATTGCAATATTAACAGATTGTAAATAAAAAAAATACAAAAAAGGTTGTAAAACTCAATTAAATTTCGTAAATCTCAAAAACAAAATTTCCAATTAACGTAATCACAATCATAAATCTGGTATTGATATTCTTCAAACATGTTACCACCTCAAACAATTTTTTTTATCCGTAAGTGTTTCGCAAAGAAATTGTTTATAATTCACAACTAATATACCGCTTCGCGCACCCCCTCTCATAAACGAGATCGGTTCAACCGATCATACATAATATACCGCGTCACGCACCCCCTCATACACCCTCTGATGGTACCCCTATCACTCTAAGGTTTAGAACCGTAAAGGTTGGCAACCAAATAGGAGGGGGTTTTTAGTCGGTAGGCGCAGAATGCGAATCCGACACTACCCTCCCCGGGTGTCTTTCTGAAGATTTCCCCCCTCCTACTATCCAATAAAAAAAAAAAAAAAAAAAAACAATAGTATTTTCGCGAATTATTTTAATTGTTTTATTTATTCATTTTTTATTTTATATTTTATATTTACTGTGTATTTGTGACAGCATTAACTTTGTGCTGGATTCTTTGGTATAGATCATAATATTCGGTAAATAACTTGCAATGGCAACAAAAAAAATAATTTTTAATTTGCACAATTTCTACGTAACTCTGAAGTTTCTAATTAATACCGCAAATATTTATGTAAGTCCATATTTGGGATAAAATAGTATATGTATTTTTATTTATTATAAAGTAGAATTTAATTCTTTGTTATAAAGGTTTGTAGACGGAGCAACGTAATACTTTCAAGCTAAGAAAGTTTCATATTATGTATGCAATGCAAAACAAGTGTTTTGCTAGGAAATTGTTTATATTTCACAACTACTTTCAGCAACAGATGCTATAAGTAACAACCTCAATACTAACATTTTCATGTGTTATTTCATTTCTTTTATTAATTTTATAATTACTGTATTTTTATGATAAAATTCGTTTTTAGTGGGAGTTACGTTGCCAGGTTTATTTGATGCCGAACTATTTTTTTTTTGAACGTATTGCTTTGTTTTAGTATGGTTTTTCGAAAACAATTATATCTTATTTTCTATATAACGAATATCTTTTAACGAATTTTGGGTTGAAAAAAGTATTTGCGACGATATGAAATAATGTAAAAACCCTTATTTTTTGTACTAAATGTTTTTATTAACAATTAATGATAAAATATACCACAAAGGGCCTACCCTTGGCCCTAAGTGAGTTGGGATGTTGGTCCCAACTGCCACCCTAACCTATGATAAAATAAGTAACATAAAGAAAAAAATAGAAGCCTCGTTTTGTTTAACTATATAAAGTAAAAGTGTTTTTTATTTAAACAGAGTCCCAATTCTGGCTTTAATAACAAATTAATTTTTTTTTTGTATAATTTTTTAGTTAATAATAATATAAAATAATTTGTTCAAATTTATAAGCATTAAATGATATAGATGGGGACACAAAAAATAATGATTATTTTGTTTGATATTAGAAATTATTGTACTTGCATAAAGTAAAAAATAATCTAATAAAAATCGGTTGAAAATATATTGTAATTTGAAAAACCAAAGGAAAACCATCAAACTAATTTTTTTAATCAAAATTGCTATAAAAATCTGTTTTTTTATTAATTTATGAAAATAAATAATATTTAAAAGGCAATTATTATTTAAAAGTTCATAATTTTTTTTGATTAAAAATTCTTATTTCGGATTGCTTACAAAAAAAAAAAAAAATAAACAAATTGGTTGACAATATATTATAATTTTAAAATAAAAAAATTTATATCAAATTTTTTTTTAAAATTTTTTATCTAAATTGCTATAAAAATTGTATTTTTTGTCTTTTAAAATTATGAAAAATTAAAAAATATTTAAATGCCTTATTTTATATTGCTTGATTTTGTTGATAAAAATTATATATAAAAATGTAGGCTTATTTTGAATTGCTTGCAAAAATAAGTTTGAAAATTTAATATTATAATTTTAAAAATCAAAATATATTCAAATAAAAATCATCAAATAATTCTTAATTTTTTGAAATGTTTCATCAAAATTGCTATAAAAATTATATTTTTTGTCTTTTAAAAAAAAAATTATAAACTAATATTTAAATGACAATTTTGTTTTAATAGCTAGAATTTTTCAAAAAAATATATGAAAATGCTTCGTTATTTCGGATTGCTTGCAAAAATCGGTCGAAAATTTAATATTTTAATTAAATAAATTAAAATATAATCAACTAAAAATCATCAAAAAATTATTAATTTTGTGGTATGCTATTTTGATTTTAAATAAAATTTTTGCGAATATTTTGGAGCCAATTTTTTTTTAGTCCAAGTTAGCACTAAGCATGTTTAAAAAAAAATGTAATATTTATTTTCTTAAAAAAAAAATATGAAATTTTCTTATTTTTTTTAAGTATGTTCCTTAAATATGTCAAACACCATTTTTTTTAGACGTGTTTTTATACGTTCTTTATAGGGTGTGAATTTAAATCAAATCGATTTGGTGGAACAAAATTTAAAAAAAAAAATAAAACGAAAATTTTTTAATGTTTTCTTTAAAAAAATGTATGAAAAAAAATTAGATTAGATTACAAAAAAAAATTTGCTCCAAAATATTCAGTAGTTTAGTCGCAATTATATTCATGCGAAAAACACGTTTTTTTTAAATTAAGCCGCAACGCGTTAAGTTTAAAAACTGAAATTTGGTCTACATTTTTTTTTTGCCATTCTGCATCGAATTGTATCATTCCTTTTCAAAAATCGCTGGGGCAGTTTCCAGTACCTTATCCAGCTAGACCCTTTAAAATAAAAATTTTAAACAAATTAAATGTAATGTTTTTTTTAATAGCTAGATTTTTTTCATAAAAATTAAATTTAAAAGTTCAGTATTCAGGACCAGATCTACTTGCTTGAAAATGTAATTTATTAAATCACATATACGGTCTGCTGGTAGTGACAGGACATTATTTCAAATCCTATCAAAAACTGCTGAATTTAAGTTTATTTTCAATTAAGTTAATTTTCGATTTTTTTAAACAATTTTAGCATGATTCGAACATGCTTTCTTCCGACTGTTACATACTTGTAGATGAACTAAGCATACCCTACTTACTCTACATGTAATGGGCAACAACTTTAGTTGGCTTTTGCTCAAGCATAAGTACGAACGATTTGTTAATTATGTGTACATCTATACACTCACAGCCACACAGTCACTACACTCACACACATACATAGAGTCATCACACACACACACACACACCCAACTAAATGTTGACATTTGCTTATAAGCATTGAAGGAAGCCGCTTGTTGCTGTTCCTGTCCTGCTGGCTGGCAAAACTTTTCATTACCCTCAGAGTATTTATGATATGGCTTGACTTTTGTTTTGTTTGCTTTACTTTTACTGTTTTCTCAATCTACATTACGCACACACATTAAATGTGAATAGAATGGAACTTAACAGACTGCTGTTAGAGTTAACATTACTGCCGCTCTTTGGCGCTGTTAAGTGCTGCGTCTGCGCAAACTGTGTTCGTCAATTGAATTTGAATGTAATTTCCTTTGGCTTGGTCATAATAAGTTTCAGATAAGCGTACGTCGGCATACGAGTTGGACGCTGCGGCAGTTGCAAAAAGTAAAAACTTTATCAAAATTAAAAATAAGACCATAAACGGCGTTTAAAATCTACGAAAAAGCAAAACAAACTCATACTCTAGCAAACGGAAATGTTAGGAAAGAATGCGTTGAACTGTTTATGGCCAGGCCTAGATGTGAATTGCTGTTAATGTGTTTGTGTCCGTGTGTGTGTCAGTGTGTGTGTGTCGGAAATTGATGAAAAGTGCCAACAACAACAACAACAAGCTATATAGCTTGCGCCAAAATACTATATTGTAATAATTGCAGAGGCCAAGTAATTTAGTTGATGTGCTTTTGGCTTGAAAGCAACACGAACCCGGCCCAAATGACAAAGACACTCAGCCAGACAGCCAGCCAGGTGAGCTACAAATAAATTGTTAAATGGGGAAAAAATAAAATATACACACACAGACAGTTACTACACACGTATATAAGTTTGATTGTATTGTTATCTAGCACCATTAAAATTTGTTCGTCCATTTGCTAACTTGCTGTGATTTTCGCTCATGCAATTTGCGGTCGGTCTATGGCATTTTATTTGATTTGTAACATTTTTGTTATAGTAACTTCCTGCTGGTCAGGAGTGCAGGACGACCATGGACAGACACATAAGTGTACCTGAACTGAACTTTGGCCCCCCCAATCAAAACTGACACCCTGACATAAAAAAATAAGTGTGCAAAAGGTTATGAACTTGGCACACACTAGCAAGTTGGCAAAAAACTTATGAGCTGATTTATCTGTATAAATGCTTGTTTTATTATGGAAATTGTTGCTTTTTTTTGGGCAATTTATTATGTAGCAGCTGTTTAGTATACAGCCGGCGTGTTTCCGTTTCCGTTTTAAAATCAGACAACAACGGCTTATTATTTTCATCTGCTCAACTTGTCAAGTGTTACTTAAAATTCATAGAATTTTTCGTAAAGTTTAAGTGAATTTGATATTTATGTATATAAAAGCGATACCGGCTAATTCAATTTAAACTTCCAAATGTTATAAATGTCAGGCCTATATCAAATTTTTAAACCAAATGTGAAAATTGCTAGGGGTTTGTTAAATATTTTGCTAGAAAAAATGTATAAAAAAGTGTTGTTTTTAAATGGTGTAATAATTGTCACTTAAATTGTTAATAGGACTTTTTTTTGGGTATCGAATATGGTTTTGGGGAACAAAATTTTTTGCATATTTGATAAAAAGATTTTGAACAAATGTAATGCGTATATGTAATTAAGTTTTTTAAATACAAGGTATCGCTCCTAGTCTGAACAAAAGGCAGAAAAAGCTGAAAGTCGTCATCGTGGATGGATCGGTCTATCCGAGACCGGTTTCTGTTTCTTCAGTGGAATTAGTTTAATGGTCGGGTACTAGTCTAACGCAATTTATTGACCATTAGTAGGGATTGAACTAGAAATTATTATCCAACCACCAAAAGTTGCCTTCTCACTTTGGTTCACTTAATGGTGGCTACCAAAAAGCTATAATATATTAATATGTAGCTATATGCTGTCGATAAAAACTTTCTTTAAAAAGGTTTATTTTAATTAAATTGTAATTTTTTTAAGATTTTAGGTTTACAACTTATTTTCTGGGAGCAGCAAATAATAATATTCTTAGAGAAGCTCTAAATTTTATTTATAACGATAGGAATCATATTCCCACAATTGATTCAAGAATGCTAAAAAGTAAGCAATTTTATCTGACACTATGTAGACTATATACAATCCCATCCAATAAAAAAAAAAAGAAAATCGTATAATAAAAAATATGGAAATGGTTTAGCCCTTAATGGTCCAATTTAATCTAATTTAATCGATTTGATTCAGGACTTCCAAAACATTTTTAAATAATGGAAAAGCGCACTTTAATACTCGTAATCCCAGTAAAATGGTTAAATATAAGAACCTCTTAAAACTGAAAATGTTTCTTTTTGGCATGTTAGTTAGTCATTACGCTCTATATATATCTTTTTTTTAATTATAGGGAAATTAATTATTTTAGCTCTTCTGTTTCGAGAAACTCAAGCAATGTTATTTTAATAGCTTGGGGCTTTTCTTTTCTTAACAAAAGCTGTAAACCGAAAAAATCTTAAAGTTACAAGTAAATATTTGATTTGACTCTATTTTTAAGACTAGATACCAGTCAAAATGTTTGTTTTACAATTTTATTTCTAAGTTCATGCTTTGCGCCAATTATATTTTTAGCAAATATGTTATAACTTTTAAAGTGATTATTTAATTAATACTTTTAAGACTTTAGCTGATTTTTTTTTATTCAAAATCAAAAGTTTTGAAAGCTAATTGCTACTTCGTTATATTCGCTTCGAGAAATGAGTGGAGTCGACGTTTACAAAGTGAAAAAATTTTATTTTATTTTTATTTGTAACAATTTGGAATAAGTTTATTGACAATAGCCAAAATTGCTTCAAGCCAGGGGCATGTATTACTGTGGATGAGCAACTTTTTCCGACGAAAGTCAGATGCAGGTTTAACAATATATGCCAAATAAGCCAACCAAATTCGGCATAAAAATTTGGCTGGGGTCTGATGTTGAAGCAAAATACGTAATAAATGGATTTTCTTATTTAGAAAAAGATGAGGTACGAGATTCAACAACCCCTTCCCAAACTTTTACAATCATATACTATGAAGGAAGGAACCATCGCAACAGACAATTTATCCACAAGTATTCCTCTAGCATTCAAATTTTTATCCAACTGGTTGGAGCAATACGTGGAAACAAAAGAGGTCTTCCACAAATTGCAAATAAAAGAAAGATAACATGGCTCGTTTTTTGACTATCAGATTTCAAGACAAGAATCACATGGAGCTGATATATACAGCTCAGTAGCAGCCTTCCTTACGTATAAATGGCGTCGAACAGGACATTGTTATAATAATAAGACCACAAATATTTCTAATAAATGCAATATATATGTCTGTGGAAAGCAAAATCTAAAAGCAAAATCTAAATATGTAGTAGAGGGTGGGGCAAAACGCGCCACATTTGATATTATTGCATTTTTGAGGCAGTCAAATGGACTGAGGGGGTCTTAAGTATTATGTTGTAGCTTAAATGGCCAAAACTTCGACTCAAGCAACTTTCAAGACTATTTTTGGGTGGTGCAATACGCACTATACTCCGGTATAGTATCCGACGCGGTATCCGACCGCGGGGTTTATTGCTGAAAAAAGTGGAAAGCATAAAACGAGGCATTAAATTGGCAATTTTATAAAGAAATTGTATTTTGAAAATGTCAAGAAAATGAGAAATTTCTTAAATTTGTGACTTAACGCGGACGTTTTCGATTTCTTCGCTGTTCATCCTGTGCCAGAACTTTCATAGGCTCGGGGTCTGTAAGATGGCAGAAAACGCGACGTTTTCGGCCCAGACGTAAATTTTGCGAGGGCCCAAAACAAAAAAACATTTTGCCCCATGGGTACATTTTCAAGTCGGTAACACGTGGTTCCAAAGCTAGCTAAAACTTCCTCAAACCAAGTTCATTTTCGTGTTCATCACCCATAGATTACTATAAAAACTCAATTTCAAGTTCGATAAAAAAATGTATCCAAAATTTTATATTTGCTTTCACCGAAATATTCATGAACCGGCGCTCCAAACACACTTCCTTTAATAAAACACAAATTCCACGTCTAAATACGCTTACGTTTAGAGCTCCCCACCAAAGCTAAGTATAGAAAAAATGTTAAGCCTTCAACGATTACAGTCGTGACGATAATCCGGGTTGAATATTTCCCAAGTGGCGCGTTTTGCCACACCCAGCCCTATACTCGCATGTAGAAAATGTTAGGAACAAAAATAATCGGCAAGCAGCATTTTTTTTTCTCGGAGTATAAAGTTTTTTTTTCAATAAATTGACTAATAGTAAAAACAAATGAATGTACTACAATAAATTTACAACTTTTTTGTTCTTAAATATAAATACTAAAAACCAATCGAATGTCTTACAAAATAGGTGTTGGCGCCTAATGCAGACAATTTATAAATTTAAATTGAAATAATTAGAAAAAAAAAAAAAATTAATTTAATTGTATAATTTAATGTAAAGATACAAGCATGAAATAGCTGAATGCAATAATTATTGTAAATTTATTATTGATACTAACTAAATTTAAGTATTAAACTTATTTAGT
>JBAMAX010001985.1:0-27519 GCA_037043745.1 Chymomyza amoena
TCTTATATATAAAAAAAGTGTATGTCTGTTTGTATGAGGTTGGACGCCAAACCCTTTGTCCGATTTTAATGGGACTTTTTTAAAATGTTCAGAAGCTTCCTGGGACGAGAATAGGCTATGTAAAAATATTACAATATTGCGACGAAAATACTAAAAAGGACAATCTGATTTTCCAATACATTTTTTTTTTAATTTAGGTTGGCATTGAGTACATTGTCAGATTAACTAATATTTTTTAGTTAATTGTTTTTGTCGAAAGGAAACACAAAAATTATAAACGTTATAAATTTTATTTTATTGAGGCACACAAAATTTCATGAGAATCGGTACAGCCGTTTCGGAGGAGTATGGTAACTAACATTGTGAAACTAGAATTTTATATATAAGAAGAAACTTATGTTTTACGTATTATGGGTGTTCTCATGAACGAGTCGATGAATCTGATTTTTACGTGTATTAGAGGGCAATGCGGAAGTTTTAAGCCTATTGCGATGAGTTTATATGGTTCGTTGGATTGTGAATATTGGTTTTTGTGTGAACATACTCCTCCGAAACGGCTAGACCGATCCTCATGAAATTTTGTGTGCTGAGAATCGGCCAACATCTACTTTTCATACCCCTAAGAGATAAGGGTTGCGAAAACATTAATATCAGATACTGCTTACAATTCCGAGAAGAAAACTACTAAATGTCCATCAAACATGGTTAAAATGTAAAGATGGCGAGTGGTTGAAAATTTTATGATGAAATTAATCCACTCATTGGACTATGTTTTCCAATCGGAAAGATCCAGATCTAGACGAGCGAGCGAAGCGAGCGTGCCGGAGCGCAGTGGAGGCCGGCTAGTACTAAATAAGTTTAATACTAAAATTTACAATAATTATTGCATTCAGCTATTTTATGCTTGTATCTTTACGTTAAATTATACAATTCAATTCAACTTCTTTTTTGTCTAATTATTTTAATTTGAATTTAAAAATTGGCTGCTTTAGGCGCCAACACCTATTTTGAAAGTCATTCGATTGGTTTTTAGTCTTTATATTTAAGAACAAAAAAGTTGTAAATTCATTGTAGAACATTCATTTGTTTTTATTACACTATGCAACAGTTTTTTGATCCCGGCTTCAAAATAGTTGATCCCTATGTAAAATTTCACGCTGAATTCAAATCTGCTTAGAAAAATGTTGAAAGTAGAACAGTTTTTGAGATATCGCCAAATTTGCATTTTTCATGTTTTGAAAAAAGGTTAGTCTACTAAAATACAATTTTCTCTGGTTTTAGTGCACCGATTTTTGTAAACTGGGACGAAAATTAAAGATAACAAAATTATTTCTTAAAAAAATTATAATTGTTTAAAATCCAATCATAAATGACGAAGTTATGGTACTTCAAAGTTGAATTTTTGTAAAAATTTTGATGATTTTTCAATTTTTTGCTGACTTTTACTAAGTTTTTTTCGATCTTTCCATAAAAATTGCTCCGGTTTTACATATTGACATGATAGCGTAATCTTTTACGAAAATTTTTTGCCCTAGTTCATCAACATCGGGTAAAAAATACTTCCGCATTTGCAGTATTTGGTGAAATAACTCAAATTTTATTTTTTATGACTTTGAAAGCACATGAATTCTATTGCTCTCACAAGGTCAAAAGTTTTGCATTGGTCGCACCAAATATGCAATTTTTATCCAAAATTTGCCTCCGAATACAAATTTTACTTAACATTTTTGAAAAGTCCGATGGTACTTAAAATATTTGCAAATTTAAAGTAACCGTCCGACTTTTCAAGGGAAGTTCTTTCTTTGGATAATACCGATGCTGAGACAGATCATATTCTAAAGCCTCTGACCGAAGCCGAGTTAAATGATTGGATACGAGACTTAGAACTATCAAAGGATAAAGCCGAGTTGTTGGCGTCGCGCATGAAAGATACTTCGAATCTCCAAAAGTAAAAATAACAAACTACAGAAATCGTCATGAACGTTTTGGGAAGTATTTCGCACAAGAAGGCTCGATTTCTTATTGCAAAGACATCGCCGGATTATTCCAAGAGTTTGGAGAAATCTACGATCCAAATGAGTGGCGACTATTCATCGATAGCAGCAAGCTTAGCTTGAAAGCTGTATTGTTCCACCAAGGCAACAAAAAGCCTTCCATTCCATTGGCGCATGCCGTAAATATGAAGGAGTCTTACGAGTCAATGTCCAAATTGCTCGTTCTTGTCAAATACGAAGAGCACCAGTGGAAAATCTGTGCCGATCTGAAAGTCGTAGCAATGGTAACAGGCCTGCAACAAGGATGGACAAAGCATTGCTGTTTTTTGTGGGATCAGGCAATGATGAGAGACTATTGCTGGTTCTTGTTGCGAGAAACACAGAGTCTGTACAAAAAACAACAGCGGTCTACATCATTTGAATTTTTTTTATCCTAACTTGAACTGCAATAAAAACTCCTAATGCTCAATGTTTATCCTTATTTGGCTTGGTAAGATGTGATTCTTAAACTGTAAAAACTAGCAAAAACTCGATATATTAGTTATATATCAATGTCAGAGAGGAAATTTTGCGACCAATGAAAAACTTTTGACCTTGTGAGAGCAATAGAATTCATGTGCTTTCAGAGTCATAAAAAATAAAATTTGAGTTATTTCACCAAATACTGCAAATGCGGAAGTATTTTTTATCCGATCTTGATGAACCAGAGCAAAAAATGTTCGTAAAAGATTACGCCATCATATCAATATCTAAAACCGGAGCAATTTTTATTGAAAGATCGAAAAAAACTTAGTAAAAGTCAGCAAAAAATTGAAAAATCATCAAAATTTTTACAAAAATTCAACTTTGAAGTACCATAACTTCGTCATTTATGATTGGATTTTAAACAATTATAATTTTTTTAAGAAATAATTTTGTTATCTTTAATTTTCGTCCCAGTTTACAAAAATCGGTGCACTAAAACCAGAGAAAATTGTATTTTAGTAGACTAACCTTTTTTCAAAACATGAAAAATGCAAATTTGGCGATATCTCAAAAACTGTTCTACTTTCAACATTTTTCTAAGCAGATTTGAATTCAGCGTGAAATTTTACATAGGGATCAACTATTTTGAAGCCGGGATCAGGAAAATTTTGAAATTTTGTTGCATAGTGTTATTAGTCAATTTATTGAAAAAAAAAAACTTTTTATACTCCGAGAAAAAAAAAAGGCTGCTTACAGATTATTTTTGTTCCTACCATTTTCTACATATAGGGCTGGGTGTGGCAAAACGCGCTACTTGGGAAATAATCAACCTGGATTATCGTCACGACTGTAATCGTTGAAGGCATATAATTTTTTCCATACATAGCTTTGGTGGAGAGCTCTAAACGTAAGCGGGTTTCGTATAGACGTGGCATTTGTATTTTATTAAAGGAAGTGTGTTTTGAGCGCCGCTTCATAAATATTTCGGTGAAGGAAAATATAAAATTTTGGATACATTTTTTTATCGGACTTGATTGAATGTGATTTTTTGTAGTAATCTATGGGTAATGAACACGAAAATGAAATCGGTTTGGCGAAGTTTTAGCTCGCTTTCGTACCACGCGTTACCGACTTGAAAATGTGCGCATGGGGCAAAACGCGCCACGCTTTTTTGGTTTTAGCCAATGCAATCTTTGCGCCGGGGACGAAAACGTCGCGTTTTCTGCCATCTTTACCGCCCCGAAGCCTATGAAGCTTTTGAACCGTAGGAACAGAGAAAATAAGCCAAAAAAATTCATACGCACCGAACAAATCGAGGCCGCCCGCGTTAAGTCACCAATTGGAAAATTTTGTAATTTTCTTGAAATTTTCAAAATAAAATTTTTTTATAAAGTTTCCAATTTAATCTCCCGTTTTGCGTTTCCCACTTTTTTCTGAATGAACGCTGCCGGTATGACGTGATTTACCGCACAGGTGGCGCGTTTTACCCCATCGTCGGGTCTTTTATAAAACTCAATATTCGAGGCACTTAGAGCAGCAAGAACTGAAAGTTGTTTGAGGCAAAGTTTTAGCCATATATTTAAGCTACAACATAATACTTAAGACCCCCTCAGCCCTCTGGCTGCCTCAAAAAGGCAATAATATCAAAAATGGCGTGTTTTGCCCCACCCTCACTTACATATGTAGATTTTGCTTTCCTCAGACATATTTTTAGCATTTATTATAAATATTCGTGTTCTTATTATTACTACAACGTCCTATTTGACAACATTTACGCCTAAAAAAGTCTCATACTTGAACTGTATAGGTAAATCAGCTCCATGTGAATCTTGTCTTGAAATCTGAGTCAAAAACCGAGCCATGTTATCTTTCTTTAATTTCCAAATTTTTGGAAGTCCTTTTTTTCACGTATTACTCCAACCAGTGAAGTATTTTGGATACAAATTTTAACGCTACAGGAAGATAAAGGATTAATTGTCTTTTGCGTTAGGTCGTTCCTTCATAGTATGTGATTGTAAAAGTTTGAGATGGGGCTGTTGAATCTCGTACCTACTCTTTTCTTATATAAAGAAATCCATTTATTACGTATTTTGCTTTAACATCAGACGCCAGCCAAATTTTTATGCCGAATTTGGTTGGCTTATTTGGCATATATTGTTAAACTTGCATCTGACTTTCGTCGGAAAAGTTGCTCATCCACAGTAATACATGCCCCTGGCGTGAAGCAATTTTGGCTATTGCCAATAAATTTATTTCAAATTGTTACAAATAAAAATAAAATAAAAATTTTTCATTTTGTAAACGTCGACTCTTCTTATTTCTTTTTTCAAAGCGAATATAACGTAGTAGCAATTAACTTTAAAAACTTTTGATTTTGAATAAAAAAAAAAAATCAGCTAAAGTCTTAAAAGTATTAATTAAATAATCACTTTAAAAGTTATAACATAATTGCTAAAAAATTAATTGGCGCAAAGCATGAACTTAGAAATAAAATTGTAAAACAAACATTTTGACTGGTATTTAGTGTTAAAAATAGAGTCAATTCAAATATTTACTTGTAACTTAAAGATTTTTCCGGTTTACTGCTTTTGTTAAGAAAAGGAAAGCCCCAAGATATTAAAGTAACATTTCTTGAGTTTCTCGAAACAGAAAAGCTAAAAAATTAATTTCCCTGTAATTAAAAAAAGAGCATATAGCCGGTAATGACTAATTAACATACCAAAAAGAAACATTTTCAGTTTTAAGAGGTTCTCATATTTAACCATTTTACTGGGATTACGAATAATAAAATGCAGTTTTCCATTATTTAAAAATGTTTTTGAAGTCCTGAATCAAAATGGATTAAATTAGATTAAATTGGACCCGTAAGGGCTAAACCATTTCCATATTTTTTATTAATTAATAATTTATTGGATGGGATTGAATATAGTCTGCATAGTGTCAGATAAAACTGCTTACTTTTAAGCATTTTTGAATCAATTGTGGGAATATGATTCCTACCGTTATAGATAAAATTTAGAGCTTCTATAAGAATATTATTATTTGTTGCTTCCAGAAAATAAGTTGTAAACCTAAAATCTTAAAAAAATTACAATTTAATTAAAAAAAATCTTTTTAAAGTAAGTTTTTATTGACTACATATTAGCATTAGATGCACTATGCTCCAACCGGAGATAAAGGAATTGATGATGATGATGATGTCATTAGCATATTGTAACTTTTTGGTAGCCACAATTAACCATTAAGTGAACCAATGTGAGAAGACAACTCTGTGTAGCTGGATAATCATTTCCAGTTCAATCCAAATTAATGGTCAAAAGATTGCGTTGGGCTAGTACTCGACCATCAAACTAATTCCACTGTAGAAACAGATACTGGCCTCGGACCGACCGATCCTTTCCCGATGATAACTTTCAGCTTTTTCTGCCTTATGTTCAAACTAGGAACGATACCTTGTATTTAAAAAACTTAATAACATATTGGCCTCAAGTGCTAACAAATACGCATTCGATTTTTTTTTAAATCTTCTCAAATATTCAAAAAATTCTGTTCCCCAAAACATATTCGATACCCAAAAAAAAGTCAATTAACAATTTAAGTGACAATTGTTACACCATTTAAAAACAACACTTTTTTATCCATTTTTTACAGCAAAATATTTAACAATCCCCTAGCAATTTTCACATTTGGTTTAAAAATTTGATATAGGCCTGACATTTATAACATTTGGCAGTTTAAATTGAATTAGCCGGTATCGCTTTTATATACATTGTAAATATCAAATTCACTTAAACTTTACGAAAAATTCTATGAATTTTAAGTAACACTTGACAAGTTGAGCAGATGAAAATAATAAGCCGTTGTTGTCTGATTTTAAAACGGAAACGGAAACACGCCGGCTGTATACTAAACAGCTGCTACATAATAAATTGCCCAAAAAAAAACAACAATTTCCATAATAAAACAAGCATTTATACAGATAAATCAGCTCATAAGTTTTTGGCCAACTTGCTAGTGTGTGCCAAGTTCATAACCTTTTGCACACTTTTTTTTTATGTCAGGGTGTCAGTTTTGATTGGGGGGGCCAAAGTTCAGTTCAGGTACACTTATGTGTCTGTCCATGGTCGTCCTGCACTCCTGACCAACAGGAAGTTACTATAACAAAAATGTTACAAATCAAATAAAATGCCATAGACTGACCGCAAATTGCATGAGCGAAAATCACAGCAAGTTAGCAAATGGACGAACAAATTTTAATGGCGCCAGATAACAATACAATCAAACTTATATATGTGTGTGTAGTAACTGTCTGTGTGTGTATGCTATTTTTTTTCACATTTAACAATTTATTTGTAGCTCACCTGGCTGGCTGTCTGGCTGAGTGTCTTTGTCATTTGGGCCGGGTTCGTGTTGCTTTCAAGCCAAAAGCACATCAAATAAATTACTTGGCCTCTGCAATTATTACAATATAGTATTTTGGCGCAAGTTGTGTAGCTTGTTGTTGTTGGCACTTTTCATCAATTTCCGACACACACACACTGAGACACACACGGACACAAACACATTAACAGCAATTCACATCTAGGCCTGGCCATAAACAGTTCAACGCATCATTTCCTAACATTTCCGTTTGGCAGAGTATGAGTTTGTTTTGCTTTTTCGTAAATTTTACACGCCGTTTATGGTCTTATTTTTAATTTTGATAAAGTTTTTACTTTTTGCAACTGCCGCAGCGTCCAACTCGTATGCCGACGTACGCTTATCTGAAACTTATTATGACCAAGCCAAAGGAAATTACATTCAAATTCAATTGACGAACACAGTTTGCGCAGACGCAGCACTTAACAGCGCCAAAGAGCGGCAGTAATGTTAACTCTTAACAGCAGTCTGTTAACTTCCATTCTATTCACATTTAATGTGTGTGCGTAATGTAGATTGAGAAAACAGTAAAAGTAAAGCAAACAAAACAAAAGTCAAGCCATATCATAAATACTCTGAGGGTAATGAAAAGTTTTGCCAGCCAGCAGGACAGGAACAGCAACAAGCGGCTTCCTTCAATGCTTATAAGCAAATGTCAACATTTAGTTGGGTGTGTGTTGTGTGTGTGTGTGTGTGTGTGTGTGTGTGTGTGTGATGACTCTATGTGTGTGTGTGAGTGTAGTAACTGTGAGTGTATAGATGTACACATAATTAACAAATCGTTCGTACTTATGCTTGAGCAAAAGCCAACTAAAGTTGTTGCCCATTACATGTAGAGTAAGTAGGGTATGCTTAGTTCATATACAAGTATGTAACAGTCGGAAGAAAGCATGTTCGAATCATGCTAAAATTGTTTAAAAAAATCGAAAATTAAATTAATTGAAAATAAACTTAAATTCAGCAGTTATTGATAGGATTTGAAAGAATATCCTGTCACTACCAGCAGTCCAAATATGTGATTTAATAAATTACGTTTTTAAGAAAGTAGATCTGGTCCTGAATACTGCATTTTTAAATTAAATTTTTATGAAAAAAATCTACCTAATAAAAAAAAACATTGCATTTAATTTGTTTCTAATTTTTATTTTAAAGGGTCTAGCTAGATAAGGTACTGGAAACTGCCCGATTTTTGAAAAGTAATGATGCAATTTGATGCAGAATGGCAAAAAAAAATTTTTAAACCAAATTTCAGTTTTTAAACTTAACGCGTTGCAGCTTAATTTAAAAAAAAGTGTTTTTCACATGTATATAATTGCGACAAAACTACTGATTATTTTGGAGGCAATTTTTTTTTAATCTAAACTAATTTTTTTTCATAAATTTTTTAAAAAAACCATTAAAAATTTTGGTTTTATTTTTTTTAACATTGTTCCACCAAATCGATTTGATTTAAATTCACACCATATAAAGAACGTATAAAAATAAGTCTAAAAAAATGGTGTTTGACTTATTTAAGGAACATACTTTAAAAAAAAATAAGAAAATTTCTTATTTTTTTTTTAAGAAAATAAATATTACATTTTTTTTTAAACATCCTTAGTGCTAGGTTAGGTTAGGTTAGGTTACACTGACCGACCACAACAGAGTGCAGCCTAGCATAGACCTTTTGGTCCTTAGCTGTGCCAGATTTGAGGTTATTACGCAAAGTGATGGTCGGTTAAAAATTTGACTTTTTTAGCGAAATTAAGTAGCCGCCCAACTTGTAGCCTGGCCACCTCTTCTAGACCGACAAACGCTAGTTCTCCTAGGGTGGTCAGACGATGTCTAGAGATGGCTGGGCAGTCGCAGAGTACGTGTGCTAGGGTCTCAGGGACTTCCGGATCCCTGCAGATCCTGCATGATTCGCTTGCCGTTAGTCCCATCCTATGCGATTGCTTCGCTAAGTGGCAGTCCTTAGTGCTAACTTAGATTTAAAAAAAATTGGCTCCAAAATATTCAGTAGTTTAGTCGCAAAAATTTTATTTAAAAACAAAATAACATACCACAAAATTAATAATTATTTGATGATTTTTATTTGATTATATTTTGATTTTTAAAATTAAAATATTAAATTTTCTAACTTTTTTTTTGCAAGCCATTCATAATAAGCACACATTTTTATATATAATATTTATCAACAAAATCAAGCAAACAAAACGCATTTAAATTTTTTTTAATTTTTCATAATTTTAAAAGACAAAAAATACAATTTTTATTGCAATTTAGATTAAAAAATTTAAAAAAATAATAATTTGATATACAATTTTTTTATTTTTAAAATTATAATATTATATTGTCAACCAATTTGTTTATTTATTTCATTTATTTTTTTTTTTTTTGTAAGCAATCCGAAATAAGAATTTTTCATCAAAAAAATTATGCAACTTTTTACTTAAGTAAAAACTGGCTTTTAAATATTGTTAATTTTCTTAAAAAATAATAAAAAAAAATTGTATAGCAATTTTGATTAAAAAAATTAATTATTTGATGATTTTTCTATTAATAATAAAAAAGATTTTTATAGCAATTTTAATGAAAAAAATAAATTATTTGATGATTTTCATTTGATTTTTTAAATTACAATATATTTTCAACCGATTTTTATTAGACTATTTTTTACTTTTTGCAAGTACAATAATTTCTAATATCAAACAAAATCATTATTTTTTGCCTCCCCATCTATTTAATGCTAATAAATTTGAACAAATTAGTTTATATTATTATTAACTAAAAAATTATACAAAAAAAATTAATTTGTTATTAGAGCCAGAAATAGGATTCTGTTTAAATAAAAAACACTTTTACTTTATATAGTTAAAAAAAAACATATGCGGCTTCATTTTTTTTTTCATTATGTTTCTTATTTTATCATAAATTGTAAATAAAAACATTTAGTACAAAAAATAAGGGTTTTTACATTATTTCATACCGTCGCAAATACTTTTTTCAACCCAAAATTCGTTAAAAGATATTCGTTATATAGAAAATAAGATATAATTGTTTTCGAAAAACCATACTAAAACAAAGCAATCAATACGTTCAAAAAAAAATAGTTCGGCATCAAATAAACCTGGCAACGTAACTCCCACTAAAATCGAATTTTATCACAAAAACACAGTAATTATAAAATTAATAAAAGAAATGAAATAACACATGAAAGTGTTATTTTTTTTTTTTTTTTTTTTTATTGGATAGTAGGAGGGGGGAAATCTTCAGAAAGACACCCGGGGAGGGTAGTGTCGGATTCGCATTCTGCGCCTACCGACTAAAAACCCCCTCCTATTTGGTTGCCAACCTTTACGGTTCTAAACCTCAGAGTGAGAAGGGTACCATCAGAGGGTGTATGAGGGGGTGCGTGACGCGGTATATTATGTATGATCGGTTGAACCGATCTCGTTTATGAGAGGGGGTGCGCGAAGCGGTATATTATGTATGATCGGTTGAACCGATCTCAATTTCCCATTTAGTCGCCTTTTACGACAAGCAGAGGAACACTGAGGTGGATATTCTTAATCCGCCACCTCACGGAAAGTGAAAGTGTTAGTATTGAGGTTGTTACTTATAGCATCTGTTGCTAAAAGTAGTTGTGAATTATAAACAATTTCATCGCAAAATACTTGTTTTGTTATTGCATACATAATATGAAACTTTCTTAGCTTGAAAGACCTACGTTGCTCCGGCTACAAGCCTTTATAACAAATAATATATTTATAATAAATAAAAATGCATATACTATTTTTTCCCAAATATGGACTTACATAAATATTTGCGGTGTTAATTAGAAACTTCAGAGTTACGTAGAAATTGTGCAAATCAAAAATTTTTTTTTGTTGCCATTGCAAGTTATTTACCGAATACTTAAATCTCTACCAAAGAATCCAGCACAAAGTTAATGCTGTCACAAATATACAGTAAATCTTATATATAAAAAAGTGTATGTCTGTTTGTACGAGGTTGGACGCTAAACCCTTTGTCCGATTTTAATGGGACTTTTTTTAAAATATTCAGAAGCCTCCTAGGACGAGAATAGGCTATGTAAAAATATTACAAAATTGAGACGAAAATACTAAAAAGGACCATCTGATTTTCCAATACATTTTTTTTTTAATTTATGTTGGCATTGTGTACATTGTCAGATTAACTAATATTTTTTAGTTAATTGTTTTTGTCGAAAGGACACACAAAATTTATAAACGTTATAAATTTTAGTTTATTTAGGCACACAAAATTTCATGAGAGTCGGTACAGCCGTTTCGGAGGAGTATGGTAACTAACATTGTGAAACTAGAATTTTATATATAAGAAGAAACTTATGTTTTTCGTATTATGGGTGTTCTCATGAACGAGTCGATGAATCAGATTTTTGCGTGTGTTAGAGGTCAATGCGGAAGTTTTAAGCCTATTGCGATGAGTTTATATGAATTGGTTCGTGGGATTGTGAATATTGGTTTTTGTCTGAACATACTCCTCCGAAACGGCTAGACCGATTCTCATGAAATTTTGTGTGCTTATTGGGCAGGTCTGAGAATCGGCCAACATCTATTTTTCATACCCCTAAGAGATAAGGGTTGCCACTCCTAACATTTTTTTTTCATTTATCGACTATACCTTCATGGTGTGTTCACGGGCGCGAACGCCGCGAAGTTAGCCGCGAAGCCTTTTACACTCCTGTTTTGCGGCTTTCGCGGACGGCGCGTTACGCAATATTTTTCAATCTGTGGTTTGTCTTGACTGAACGTGAAAAAATAAAAAAAAGACATCCTGTCGCCATTATAGGTTAACATTATTAGTGCACGAAAACATTAATATCAGATATTGCTTACAATGCCGAGAAGAAAGATGGCGAGTGGTTGAAAATTTTATGATGAAATTAATCTACTCATTGGACGATGTTTTCCAATCGGAAAGATTCCACATCTAGACGAGCGAGCGTGCCGGAGCGCAGCGGAGGCCGGCTAGTATAAAATAAAAAATGAATAAATAAAACAAATAAAATAAATCGCGAAATACTAGTATAGATAGTCAAAAACTGATGCTATCATCAGTTGCTAAAACTAGTTGTGAATTATAAACAATTTCTTTGCGAAACACTTACGGATAAAAAAAATTGTTTGAGGTGTTAACAGGTTTGAAGAATATCAATACCA
The DNA here is from genome assembly GCA_037043745.1 of Chymomyza amoena. Classification (NCBI taxonomy): domain Eukaryota; kingdom Metazoa; phylum Arthropoda; class Insecta; order Diptera; family Drosophilidae; genus Chymomyza; species Chymomyza amoena. The sequence continues at coordinate 12,065 of JBAMAX010001985.1, forward strand.
GATTTATGATTGAGATTACGTTAATTGGAAATTTTGTCTTTGAGATTTACGAAATTTAATTGAGTTTTACAATCTTTTTTTTTATTTACAATCTGTTAATGTTGCAATAAATAAATTTATGTCCAATTATAATAATTAATTCAGTAATAACTTTTTTTTATATGCTATAAACTCAGTTGTCAATTTATACACCCCCAAATTAATACGCACATTTCCATAAAACCTAATTATCTTTCAATTTATCAGTCGGTTTTAAAAAATGTTTTTCCCTAATTAAGGGCTTATTAATTTTGTTCCAATAAAAATTAACTTTCCATTTGGAGCTGCTCTTTACACTTAGCATGAACATTACAATTTTATGTTCGGTCACAACTTTTAGTAAAGGGTATATGCAAGTCGTTCGGGCCCGAAGAAATTTTTTTCTTTTTGTTTTAGTTACATTGCTTTTGAAATACTGGAATATCTTGGGCATGACAAATAAGCCAAGTCTGTTGACATTTCATTTCTCTATGTTTATCAAGTTCAATACACTTCTATACATATTTATGAACTTTATGAAATCTTTTTCTGCTGATTAGTTAAATAAGTAAAGATTATGCTTAATGAATCTTGGCGCAAATAGAAGTTGGCTTCATCAGTACATAAAGCTTAATTTGGAGCACGGCGACATAAATTTGGATTTCATAGAATTATTTGAGGTAAAATAAATCCAAAATGTTGTCATAAAAAGCCAGCTCACATAGCATTAAATAAGGTCATTCTCTTTTAAGTTGTTTGGTCACACTGTCTTGTGACAGAGAATACATTCCGAAATATTTTGAAATTAATATTGCTTATCGAGAGCAAACAGACAAATTCGAGTCTCTGCATAATCTAGAATTCAAACAATATTTAATGTCAAATTATATTGAAATCGGTTTTATCTATTTAGAGTTACTTAATGATTATAATTTTACATTTATTATATATATAGTTAGGGTAATTACTTAAGTATGGTAATATTGTAATATAATAATAACAAAGCATCCGGGCAACATATTTTCAGCCATACTCTATTTTTATAACCATTTATGAATAAATTTAAATTGTTTTAAATGTAGACCCCTAAATTATTTTCTATCAGTTATTATAGATATTTCTAAACTACAAGCAAGTCAAAAACATGAGCTCAGTTTAAACAATTAGTGATAGTGAACTGGTTGGCTCTACGGAAGAGCTCTCATCACTTATGGAACTCATACTTGGAATTTTTTTAATGCTGCTTGTCTTCAGTAGCATGGTAAATAAAATTCCAAAATCTTACGAATATTTTTATGGACTTATTTTTTTTTTAGAATGCAAATCTGATTAAGCTGACAAATGTCGTTTGCGAATCTTTCAACGATTCCTTAATTCGATTTAATTACTGTCGTCTCCGAGCTATTAGACGCAATACTGCATCCCTTAATGTTAACGCAACTCTTTTGCGTTCTCTCAATGACATCAGTATTGACGGACAATTAATGAAGAAAGCAAATGGATATAAGCCATGGCTGTATAAGGTTTCCTTTAACGCCTGTGCATTTTTAAAGAAAATGGGCCATCCCGTGGTAAAAATAATTTATGAGCTTTTTAAAGATAAATCGAACATAAATCATACGTGTCCTTATAAGGTGAGTTAACCTTATATGTTTATAGCTCTTTAAATATAGCTTTTATTTTACAGAATGATGTTTTGATAAAAGATTTTTATCCTCAAGCTGAACATGTGCCGGCAGTGATAATTTCTGGTGAATATGGATTATTTCTGGAATGGAAAGAACATGGACTTAAATTTGCCAAAACTTATATTTACTTTGAGTTTAAGGAGGATTCATAATCAAGACTTCCGGATTTGGAGTTATATTTGTATGATTATATAATCCCAATTTTTTTAGCAATAAAAGCTACAAAAATATATCTTCAATTCAGTTACAAAGCTATAAGAGTTGCATTAATAAAATCGAACGATGTTTCAAGCTTTAATAAAATTTTAATCGGCAAATATTCCCCATGGATAAGCCCCTGTATAAATAAAACATGACTTTTAAGAGGTTCACAACCTTGAGTTGGCAACACTGCTTTATCTATAATCCATTTAAGAGTTTGATTAATAAAATCGACCGATGTTTCATGATTTTAAATGCCGAAAATCCCCAGGATCCGCTACTGTGTAAATACAGCGTGTTTTTTTAGAGGTTCAGTTGGTAACACTGCTTTATCTGGCAACCCTTTTAAGAGTTGCATTAATTAAATCGGCCGTTGATTCAAGATTTTAAGTCCCGAAAGTCCTTCATGGATCCGCCACTGTGTAAATACAGCATAATTTTTTAGAGGTTCACAACTTTGAGGCAACACTGATTTATCTAGCAACCCATTTAAGAGTTGGATTAAAAAAATCAGCCGATGTTTTAAGATTTAATAAGATTTCGAGCCCCGATATCGCCCTTGGTGCCGCTAACTATGTAAATACTGCGCTTTTTTTTTAGTGGTTTCACTACTTTGAGTTGGCAACACTGCTTTAACTGACAACCCATTTAAGAGTTGCATTAATAAAATCGACCGATGTTTCAAGATTTAATAAGATTTCGAACGCCAGAAATCCCCCACTGTGTAAATACAGCATGTTTTTTTAGAGGTTCACAACTTTGAGTTGTAAGCACTGCTTTATGTTAAGTTTATAAAGAGACTTTATTTATATTTATTTAATAATGTTAAGTACATTTAAAAACTAACTTAACTTAATTAATATGCACTGGCTGCAAAGGCCTTCGGCACAGTATAAAGAGACTTACTTTGGAGCAATGCCGTTCGTCTTATTAAAAACAACACCCTTGAATTTGATCATTTTTAGCTACCAATACCGAGCTACTATCTATTGCAGTGTAAGCCTCCGGTACCATGATGATAATTTGAACCAAGCTCTACCTGATCTTTCTAAAAAAGAAACGATTTATAATTCAATTCCCCATCATTCTACAGCAACCAACACGAACTATGTCAATGACGTCACATGGGAAAAAAACAGTCAGACGGGTATATTTAAAACCAGAATTTGTTTGTATAATTATCGATATCTATTTAAACGAATCAGATAACTTTTGTGGAAATTTTTAGTTAGTCAACCAGAACTTTTTAATCACTTTATTATTGTTATACTAAATAGAACAAACGAAAGCTGCGATGAAAGCTGTCAGTCCATCCATATCAGTTATTCAAGCACGATACTTCGAAAATATAAAAAATTTCTCATGCAGCTTGTTCTAGGAATATCGATTCTTCTTCTGCTAACATTTAACTATATGGTATAAACAATATAAGCTAATAATAAATTTTTTAATTATGCTCTTTTTTCCCTCAGAATGCAGTTATGATTAAATTGACAAACCTTGTTTGCGAATCCCATGACAAATCCGTAATAGAATTCAACACGTGTCGTCTGCGTGCAGTTGAACGTAATAAAGCCACCCTAAACATAAATGCCACCCTACTTCAGTCTGTAAATAATGTTACGATAAATTTCATATCAATGAAAAAATCAAACGGTTATAGGCCTTGGCTTTATAACTTCAGCTTTAATGGTTGTAAGTTTTTGATGAAGAAGAGAGGAAATCCTGTTATAAATATACTTTATGGACTTGTTAAGGATTATACAAACATAAATCATACGTGTCCTTATGTGGTAAGCTGCTATCAATGATTTTGTTTTAAATTCTTTTAAAGACAAATTCTCTTAAAGGGTGACGTTTTGGTTAATGGATTTTATCCCAAGCATGAAAAGATACCATTAATGTTGCCTAGTGCCGATTATGTGTTTCGTTCAACTTGGCATGAAGTTGGTATCAAATTTGCTATAGTAGATTTTTATTTTAAATTTTCAAACGATGAGTAATAAATTAATCAATTTACAATAAAATTTTAATCCAAAAAAGAAAAAAAATTTAATATATTTGCAAATTTTCTTCTTAAAAGTAAACTATCGAAATATACTTAATTTTTTTTAAAGATGAGTCTCAATCCATTTAGGAGCAACAAAACTCAAAAACTTACCAAAAATTTTCCTTCATAAAATTATTGAATTCTACCGAACTTTTTTTTTACAAATATAAGACGGAAGCAACTTGGGTGAAAAAATCCTGCCCTATTGCTCACCCACACCATATATTTCCTCTAGTTTTTGCCGCTAATAAATGGAACTTTTCCCTCTAATTCCCACTCTTTGGGACCGAGTTCTTCAAAGGCATCAAGACTCCTTTAGTTACAGGGTCCGGCACTCGAGTGTAACCAATTAAAAAGGCCATAAATTCATTTTGGAAAATTACCTTTACTCAATTCAAGGTACAAAATGTGTAAAAATAATACGAAATTTAGAAACAATTTACTTTCGCTCAATATGGCCACCTTTTGCTTCACTATGGCCTTGAGACGGTCCAAAAATGAATCGCAAGCTGCCCGAATGTGACTTGCAGGTATTTTGGCCCACTCGTGGACAATGGCTTTTTTCAGCGCCTCGCGACTGTTGTATCTTTTAGTTCGGATCTTGCTCTCCAAAATGGCCCAAAGAGAATAATCCATCGGATTCGCGTCTGGTGAATTCGAGAGCCATTGTGTGGACGTTATGAAGTTCGGAACGTTGTTTTTCAACCATTTTTAGTTCACTCGAGCTTTGTGAGACGGTGCCGAGTCCTGTTGAAACATCCATTGTCTGCCACCGAAATGTTTGTCTGCCCACGGCTTCAAAGCAACCTCCAGAATACTTTCCGATAATATTGCGCATTAACCTTGACGCCAGGCTCGATGAAAACGATTGGAGAGCGCCCATCTGCGGTTACAGCAGCCCAAACCATTATCTGTGGCGGGTGCTGCCTCCTGGTGGTCAATCGATGAGTCAAATTCTCGGATGAACGGTCCCTCAAGTAAACCCTATCGTTTTGAGAGTTTACGAATTGCTCAATTGTAAAAATTTTCTCGTCAAAAAACACAATGTTCGGCAATTGACCGCTTTCGGCCAAGCGAAGCCACTCCTTCGCTCTCTCAAGTCTGACTTGTTGCTGCTTCGGTGTGAGATCATGTGCCTTTTGGATTTTGTAAGGCTTGACCTTGAGATCATTTTTCAGTATGCGACGGATGCTACGGCCAGATATTGTCAGTTCTTTCGCCATTTGATTGGCACTTCGTCGGGGATTTCGCTCAAGTCGCTTCTTCACTTTTTGAACCATCTCACGTGACGTTGCAGTCTTTTGATGACCACCTCCATGACGTTTTGCGATGCTACCAGTATCATTGTAACGAGTTATGGTGCGATAAACGAAAACTTTATTTACTTTAAGGTGTTCGAGCTCACGAACAATCGCTGGTTGTGATTTTCCAGTTAAATATAATGCAACTACACTATTACGTTTGAAATCCATTACCGATTTTTTTTTCGCGTTTACTCACGGCAAAATGCTTTCGTGCGTTTGTAAACAATACTCTAATCTGTCATTTAGCTAACTTACAGACAGCTGATGCCCGTGCGCCAGCTGCGCGAGCGGTTTGAATTTGGTTAGACTTCGAGTGCCGGACCCTATTTCTAAAGGCATTCACTGTCTGCCCATAAGAAGGACAATTGAGTATCATGCGTAGGTGTAGGATTAATTATAATCGATATGCAATAAACTGGGGGAGTGAATGCGTTAGAACTTTGACGTAGATTTTTAGGAGTGAGGAAAACTTTTTTTTTTAATTGTGAAAAAAGTCATTTAAAAAGCAATATTGTGCCTAAATTTCAGTGTGATACGAAGATTCAGGTCAAAACTGCCAAATTCACGATATTCGGTGAATTCGAAAGTGCCCAGAAATAATAAAAACCACCATAAAATTTTAATCGCAAAAAGGTTGTTTCTTTATTTTCGATAAAAAAAAATAAGCTTGAATAGCACATCGAAATAAATTAAAGTAAAATAAACATTTATTTATAAAATATAGTTAAATAAATTTAAAAAACTAACTTAACTAAATTATAAGCACTGGCAGCAAAAGGCCTTCGGTCTTGTTGTCAAAAGACCTGAAAAAATATTTTTTTAAAAAATGGAAATCATTTAAAAATAAAACCTTTAGCATTTTTGAAGTCTATACTTTCGACGCTATAGTCTAAATAATATTATGGATTTGATTTTACATTTGATTTTACTCGAGAAAATATTAAAATACATATTAGCGACAAAAAACTTAAAATAGAAAAATTATACTGAACAGAAAAACACGACGAGTCAGAGTATTATGAAAAATATTGTTTTTTTTAATTAAATATCAATTTGGAAATCCGTCAGGATGCGTTTCCACATTCACCCCACGAATTCAATCCACTTGCCTCTTTTATCATCTTATTGTATCGTTCATAGCGCGACAGTTTTCCCTTTGTGCTTTCATTTGATGGCGCAAGAATTTTAATTATGTTAATGTATTGTTAATATGTTATGTTAATATGTTATGTTGGTATGTTATGGGAATACATATGTTATGTTAATTGAAAGGTATGAGTCGAGTTTTAACTTACTAGCTCGGGCGTTAATAGTTCAAAACAGTTGAATGGAATTCGATGTGGATTCTTCAAAGAATTTATTTTATATTTTTTTATTAAAACAAAAATAAGTTTCAAATCAGTGCGCAAAATGGACCTTAACGATAACAAAGAATAACAAGATTTTGTATATAATTGCTTTAACATTTACAAACATATTTACATACAGTTTTTTTTTAAATGGGACTTCTAATTTATTTTTTTAGCTAAAAATAGCTTTTGGTGTTTAACTCAAAAAAAAATGCAACTGCATTAAGTTATTATTTGTATAAATTTTGATTACTTTAATACGATTATATTATGCATAAAGATTATCTGAGAAGATTAATAGCCTTATTTTAGCTTAATATTTTAAATTTCAAACTTTTGTCGTTTAGTAGCACAAGGAATATCAGTAAAATCGTAGCCATTAAAAATTTTCGGAATTTTTTCAATGCAGCGTTTATCTGAAATTTTGATTTTGATGCTGACATTCAGCCATATTGTAAGCACATATTTTCAAAACAAATTTTGAAAATCAGACAGTAAAAGTTTTCTTTTATAGAATGCTGCTATAATGAAATTGACAAATATGGTTTGCGAGTCCCATAATAAAACATTATTGGAATTTCATTACTGTCGCCTTCGAGCTGTCCAGCGTAACATAGCTGTTCTAAATGTTAACTTAACACTCTATTATCCTGTTAATGATATTAGCATTGAAGCTCAATTCATGAAAAAAGCTAATGGCTACAAGCCTTTTCTCTATAAATTGACCTTTAATGTGTGCAAATTTTTAGTTGGAAAGCGCCATATCCTCGCTAGGATTGTCTACGATCTTTTGAAGGAATATACAAACTTTAATCATTCATGTCCTTATGAAGTAAGTTGAACAATTTTTAATTCGCTACTTATTGAGATTTTAATTAGTTCTTTTTAAAGGGTACAATATTGTTTCGAGATTTCTATCCAAAATATGAGCGTTTACCAGTAGTATTGCCAACTGGCGAGTATTTATTACTTTTAACATGGTACGAACATGCTAACCGAATCGCAATTTCTAATGTATATTTTTCGTTTCAAGAAGATATCTTGAAATCTTAAATATATAACAAAAATGAGATACATCATGTATGGATTTTCAATGTGGGTTTCAATGTTTTTATTATTTTGTAAAAGATAAATAAAGCAGACAAAAATTGTTATTATAATTGAAGCAAAAAAATAAATAAATTGGATAATGATTAAAAATTTGGACACAATAGCATGTCTGTTATTCTCCATTTTGTTTTCTTTTTAGAAAAACGGTTTCCATGTAGCATTAAGTTATTATTGATATAAACATTTAACATAATTACCTTTATACCACGCATTTAGTAACTAAAGGTTTAATTGCCTCATTTAAGCTGAACATTTTATATTTTCAATTATTGCTGTTTAGTAGCACTAGGAATATCTGTGAATTCGGAACCATTAAAAAGTTGCGGCTCTGCAATGAAACATTTATCAAGAATTTTGATTTTAATGCTGACATTCAGCCATATTGTAAACATATATAAATTTTTAAAATCAGGCACTAAAACTTTTCTTTTCTAGAATGCAGCTAATATGAAATTGACAAATATGGTTTGCGAGTCCCATAATAAGACATTAATGGAATTTAACACCTGTCGTCTTCGCGCTGTCCAGCGTAACAGAGCTCTTCTTAATGTTAACATAACACTCCATTATCCCCTAAATGATATCAGACTTGATGCCAAATTCTTGAAAAAAGCAAATGGATACAAGCCTTTTCTCTACAAAATATCCATTAATATGTGCCAATTTTTAGCTGGTAAGCGTAATATACTCGCTTCGGTTGTCTACGATCTTTTAAAGGACTATACGAACTTTAATCATACATGTCCTTATGAAGTAAGTTGAATAATTTGTATTTTGCTGCTAATTGAGATTTTAATAAGTTCTTTTAAAGGGTGAATTATTGTTGACGAATTTCTATCCAAACTATGAACTGATACCGGTTGTATTGCCATCTGGCGAGTATTTATTATTTCTAACATGGTACGAACAAGCAAAACGAATCGCCATTTCTAAAATATATTTTTCGTTTCAAGAAGATATCTTGAAATCCTAATTTTATGACAAAAATAAGCTTATCTAATGTTTGAGCTCAGCATCATGTACGGATTTTTAATGTTGTCTTTATCTTTTTATTACTTTCTAAAAGTTTATTTACCTTTTAGATATAAAAATATGTGCAAGAATTGATCAATATTTTTTTTATTATTATCTATATATGTAGCTTAAAATTCTTTACAAAATTGCCATACTGGACAATCCCCCACAGTTAATCGTTCTTGAGATATAGCTTGAAGCGCGTGGAATGCTTTGATTTGAAAATTCAATAAGAATTCGTCTTGGACATGCGTTGCACTCTGAACACTTTATCTCGTGATGGATTTGTTGTACGAAAAAAAGGTCTATAGCGATTATTGTAGAAAATTTTAAGCTTTACAATGTTTTAGAACAATGAGAAATATTTAAAAGTACTAGTAAAATGTTATTTGCAAAAAACCGATTTTGGTGACCTTTGACTTTAAATATCTGGTGACAGGGTCATGATATTCAGTTTTATTTTTTAAGTTGATCTTAAAATGTCAAAATCATTATTCATGTCAAGTAATAATTTCAAACTTGACTATTAATTCCAAACAGTTATGCTTTTGTGTCATTTTTCGATGACTGTTTACTATGACGAAACTGCGAGGTGCCACCACAAAAATAAGCATAACTTCTATACTTCTAAGAGTTACACTCTTTTCATTTTTGCGTCTTTTTCAGCGAATTTCCACTCATAAAATGACATTCACACTTTTTGTAAATGTGGTAGTGGTAGATCACTTTTGAATTTTAAAATTAAAAACTAAAAATGATAAAAAACTAAAAAAAAAATCTTAAAAATAAAAATATATATATTGTATCAAAAAATAGTCTAAAAATGAAAATCCTGATCTTCAGCTATCGATAACTCGATAAATAATCGGAGTTCTGCAATAAAATTGGGCGTGGTTACTATTGGCCAGCAGCTCTACCAACTGTGTGAAAATCATCAAAATTGGAGAAGGTCGCCAAAAAAGTGGCCAGCTTCACTTATTTTCGCCGATATATAAAAGAAACTTATGTTTTACGTGTTACGGTTGTTCTCATGAACGCGTCGATGAATTTCAAATCTTATATTTGCGTGTGTTAGAGGTTGTCAATACGGAGATTTTAAACTTATTGCGATGTGTTTGTGTGTATCATTCAATCATCGAGAACAGTGAATGGCGTATTGTGTGCAACGTTTTGAGAGGCATGTCAAAAATTGAATTTATTGGAAAATAATTTGCACTGGGATCAAACTTTAAAGATGTTGCTATTACTGCTTATTATGGATGAATACGTGTTCTATTTGCGATTATTTTGGCAACATGTTTTCCATCAAATCCATTCATATTAAGATTATTTATCAGAAGATATTTTGTTTGGAGTACGTCAATCAAACGTAAGCCAGTGATGGAATTTACGCCGGAAGTATACAATAAAGCTTTAATTCTTATTGAAGTTCTATGCTTGGCGATGGCTAATAAAGCATTAGGACAATTGGGAATGCCGTCTCCTAATCGATCAATGCATGATGAATGTCAATTGGAAGAAATATTAGTTATCAATCTAATCGTACTGACTGCAGAACGTGAAGATCGCATGAACGTGAAAGAATTCGGTTAAGACAGACCCCTCCAGCGCGACATTCGACTAATAATGGTGCAAGTTTGAATCGAGCTGCAAACTAATCCAAAATTCTTATATTTTTCCAGATAAGCTAACTAGAGAATCTTACGATGTTTATTCACTTGAAGAGTATTCAAAAAGTTCAGACAAGACAACGTCTGCATGGCTCACTAGTAATTATCATAGTTATAATAATTATAGTAAAAATCACAAAATAAAAGTAAGTAGATAAAGCAAAAATATGATAAATGGTTTAAATGTAAATATAACACTTATGGCATCAAAAATCGATGTAAAAATTAAGAGTTCTTAAAAAGAAAAGAATTTGGTTTAAGTTTTCGGACACAATAGCATGTCTGTTATTCTCCATTTTGTTTTCTTTTTAGAAAAACAGCTCTTCATGTTTAGTTGCATTAAGTTATTATTGTTATAAACATTTAACATTATTACTTTAATGCTATGCACTTAGTAACTAAAGTTTTAATAGCCTCATTTAAGCTGAAAATTTTATATTTCCAATATTTGTTGTTTAGTCGCACAAGGAAATTCAGTAAAATCGCAACCATTAAAAAGTTGCGGCTCTTCAATGAAGCGATTATTTGGAAATTTGATTTTAATGCTGACTTTCAGCCATATTGTAAGCATTCATAAATTTTTTAAATCAAACACTAAAACTTTTCTTTCTTAGCAAGCAGCTACTATGAAATTGACAAATATGGTTTGCGAGTCCCATAATAAGACATTAATAGAATTTAACAGCTGTCGTCTTCGAGCTGTGCAGCGTAACAGAGCTGTTCTAAATGTTAACCTAACACTGCATTATCCTGTAAATGATATCAGGCTTGATGCTCAGTTCTTGAAAAAAGCTAATGGATACAAGCCTTTTCTCTACAAAATATCCATTAATATGTGCAAATTTTTAGCTGGTAAGCGTAATATACTCGCTGCGATTGTCTACGATCTTTTGAAGGACTATACGAACTTTAATCATTCATGTCCCTATGAGGTAAGTTCAACATTTTTTTTTTCTTATGATGATTTTAACCAATTCTTTGGAAGGGTTTTATATTGTTGACAAATTTCTATCCAAAATTTGAGCGGTTGCCGTTGGTATTGCCAACTGGAGAGTATTTAATAGCTATGCAATGGTACCAACATGGAAAACATCAAATCACATCTGATGTATATTTCTCGTTTGAAGAAGATGTTATTAATAACAAAGGATGATTTTGTAAAATATATCAAATAAATTGAAGATGGACAAATATACATTATTATATTATGAATATTAATTCAGATATCATGACCAAAAAAAAAATCGAAAAATAAATCTCGTATGTGGATGATTCACAAATGTTAAAAATTTTGGGTAAGCCAGGACGGTAGGAATTGATAAAAAATACGGCAAAAGTCGAGGCGCTCTTGGACCAGAGTCCAACCCATAAAGCTGTTACAGCATCTTTGAGAAGAATTCCGGCAAGTTAACAGACGGGCTGAAAAATTCGTAGGCTAACATATAAAATAACATTTTTTTGGCAAAATTCGATTTTATTATTCAATATAGTTGCCATCGAGGGCGATACACCAATTATAGCTATCTTCCAACTTTTCGATACCATTATTATAATACGATTTAAAAGTAGTCTCAAAATGGGCCTCAATGGGTGATCCCCTCTTCGCTGGTGCCAAGCCTCTTTAAGGCGAGCATTCTTGAGGTCTGAGAACAGGAAGAAGTCACTGGGCGCCAGATCTGAAGAATACGGTAGATGCGGAAATAAGCCAAATTCTTGTAATTTTTCTATCGTATTTATTGATTTCTACACAAATCTTTTGAAGATTTGTACTTACTAAAACTTATATGGATTTAATTTTAGTAACGTCATATATGGGTCACCCCACGAACTTTTCAGCCTACTTGTTATATGTGTTGGGTCTGAGTACAAGGGTTTCGAAGACTACTAAGGATTACTAACAATTAGTTCAATAAAAAATTATAATTAATAAAAGCGTACTACTTTTTACGCCTTGCCTGTATTATCATACTTTCTAAAATTACATACGAGAGACAGACATAAACTATTTTTTGCACCCTATACATAACCCCTAAAGTGAGAAAAACGCCGTTTTTCGGGTACATAATTCTGATCCGCTTCGGATTCTGACCTTTAGCTTTCCAGCAACTGACATGACCTCGATATTTGTATTCATATGTTATTAAACATAATTTTTATCGCTCTACACACAACGCAATTTCTTTAATCTATATTTAATATCGGCAATTATAAAATAAAAAATAAATATTGAAACCCCAAAATTTAAGACAATTAAAAAATGTTTAAACGATTTTTTTAACGAAATTATCTTTTTGTTGTGAAGATACGAGTATATACTACGTCGTAGTTTCCTTGTTTCAAATTTTGTCATTTGAACGTATTTTTGTTTTTAAGGCCAGTATGCAGCAGTGTAGAATCGCGTGATAGAAAAAAGTGCTGCCTATTTTGTGCGCAAAAACAAATTGTTTGCCTAGAGTTTGTGACCAAACAGTGCTGCCCATGGCTGGTTAATTGACATGTAGATGGCGCTACAAACAATAGATGGCGCCAAAAAGTAAGTATAAAAATTAGCTATTTGTGCACTGCGTTAAAAAGATTAACATAAAGTGTTTAAAATAATAAAAAGAAAAGATATGAGCTGCTTCAAAGTAAGAATAGTTCCAAACTAGCCCAACTCATGACATTGCTTACCCAAGTAAAATTGTGTACTTCGAATTCACAAAACTTGACTGATTTTTCCGGAAATGTTTCACACATCACTTTAAGATTTTTTAAGACACCTCCCATACAATACGCAATCAACAATCGCTTCGATTGACTTACCAACTGAGCATTAAGTATTGTTGTGTCTGTTATCACTTGCCTTCATTTTTTTGTAAACTGAAATACATCAGGCTTATTGTTATGTGTCTGCTTGGAAAAGACTTATCAACAGGCACTGTAACAGCATCGCCAACTGCATCATTGTGCAAGTCAGTCAATGAACGAGGCCATGTTGAATGCAATTGTAGCATGTGAAAGTGTTCAAAGTGTTGCATGCTACTCATACACACATACACAGACACAAACACACACACAGTACTGAGTGCTTTACAATTGGCATACAAATAGACAAACAATCAAACAGACAAACATTCAAACATACAAACAGGCAGTCAAACATTGTAACAAGCTGCAACCGCACGGGGCAGGGACAGGGGCAGGGGCAGGGTGTGCAGCTTGTTGGCTTTGGTGGCATCGCTCGACAATTCAATGAAACGCTCAATGAAAGGGAAACAAATACATAGGGAGTAAGTACATAGAAGCGACAAAGGCACAGTGGTTGAAAGTGCAAATTTAAGTGGGACAAATTACACACAGCAAAGAGGTATTTTTTTTAGTATGCAGAAAAAGAAGTAGAAAATTAAATTGGGAATTTTTAAAGAATTTTTATTTGTTATTGGAGAATTTTTAGTTATATATGCACCTTTTTATCTGTAACTCTAAGAAGAAACACACAATTTAAATGTTCCTTAGAGATGAAATAAGCAAAAAAGATCGTAAATATATCAAGAGAGGCTGACTAAGTATGAAAACCCACAGGCAATAAAACTACTAGACGTTAGATGTCTAAAAAGATCTCATATATTGCCGTATATTGATTGGATCAATCCAGTCACGTATTATACAAAATTTTCTCTCAGAGATCCACAGGTACAACCTATAAAATTTCCTGATTGTTATCTGATTGCATATAAAAATACGTTTATAAAAAATTACTAATTTTTTCAATGCTATTAAGGGATAATTCCTGTAAAAAATCTTTAGAAAATCGATTGTTTTTTTTAGCTAAATTGGTATACAATTATGTTACTAAACGTACTTGGTAAAAACCAAAAGCAAAATAATAATTGCAGTGAGGGAGGATGTTAGCCCGGATACTTAATATTAAAGACTAAATAATATCTAACCATTTTTTGTGTATTGCTGTCTGTTATTTTGAATATGTTCTAGCAAAAGTAACTTTGCTTCGTGGATTATCACTTTTGTGGTGCGCAGCGGATCACAGAGGTTTAAATGTCAATTTAAATGTAGTATGCAAAATACTGAAGAACTAACCTTTTTTGCTACATTTTGTTACAATAAAAGATAGTTGGGTTCGTTTAGGTAAAATTTACATTCTGGTATGCAACAATCTTTGACGTTTAGAACAGCAACAATCACACAAAATATGCGAAATCAAAATAAAATACCTAGAAAACCAAGATTTTGAATTGAAAATTAAAGTAAAAAATAAAATTTTAAGCGAAATAACAGAAAAAAATATTGAGGGTTTAAGTCAGATATATCGATTTTATGACATATTTATGATAGAGTGCTCCAAACAAAACCAAATTTTGTAATTCTTCTAAGGAGTCCAAAATATAAGAAAGTCGGTCAGATCGGCTATATGGCAGCATAAGAAATATAGTTCCAAACCGTCGAATCTGGTACATCGTCTTGGGGGTTTAAAATATGCATAAGAGTCTTTGGTGCTAATATACTAATGTTTGGATTGATATTCAACGCGATAGCTTAAAAAGAACATAGTTGGTGCTAATCGGGCAAAATTGCTGCATGGCAGCTATAAGAGATATGGGGCCAAGCCGGGCAAATTATCGTCTTGGTGGCTCTCTAGAGGCGGCATTTTGATTTTGATTATTTTGGAAAATTGTATTTTTGTAGCTCAGCATATTTTTATAATATCGTAAGAATTTCTAAAACTAAGAAACTTTAAAAAATCCAAAATTAACCTTAAAATCCCATTTTTAACTAATGTCTTAAGTAATATCTATTAAGTTATATCTTCACTTAATTGATTCTTTACTTTTATTTGTGAAAATAGTACAGGGAAATCACTTTAAAGTACTGTTGCAAGTCTTTTATTTTTTTTATTATCCTGCGTTCTATATTTACCCTTTTTTCATTTTTTATTTACAATCTGTCTGTTATTAGTCAATAGGTAAATTTACTAAATAAAATAATAAAACATATATGGAGATATAATAGCAATTTCCATTGAATATTAGGTTTTAATTGTGTTAAAATTCAAT
>JBAMAX010001986.1:0-129775 GCA_037043745.1 Chymomyza amoena
TTTTTACATATTCCTAAGCCTTTGAAGGTTGCCTTGGAAACTAGTCCTGCTCCAACGAAAGATGACTTAAATCAGGTGTTACTAGCTGCCGGTGCCAAGCGCAATTCTCGACTACAGCAGACAATCAAACAGCTGAGGAAACAAAATCCTTTTGTGACAGCCTATCCACAAACGAAATTGTTGACATTAAAGGGGCTCAAGGGAAAAAATAAATTTTACGTTGAATTTGAAGAGTTGCACCGTATTGGCAAGGGGCAGCGGGGTGCAATGGACAGTGCTTACATCGTACGCGCGAAATATCTAGGCAAATCTACGAATTTTGACTTTGAAGCACTCTTTGTGCTAAATGAATTCGGATTGATGACTTACTTCTACATTGAGAGCTCCGACCATGTGTCAAAAAATGAAGATGTGCCTTCTGATGATGCTAAAATAAGCCATAAGCAAAAGGATAAACAACAAGCAGAGGTTCAAGCGGCAGTATTCCAAATGGCACCAGCCAAGTTGCGTGAAAACAAGGATACTTGTCAGCAGACAAAGCAAATCAACAAACCCTTGAACAACGTTGCTGCAAAACTGAAATCTCGTTCAGATATAGCCTTGAAATCCTTGCAGTTTAACGTGGTTGATGTGTACCGCAAATTGCAGGATTGGAAATATGCCAGCTGTGCCACCTATAAGGAATCGCGTATTCTGATTTATATCCTCCAGTCGCTTACCGCATGGCTTAATGAAGATCGCAAGAATACCTCAGCTGAACTCTATGAATTGAAGTTGGCACACTTGCAATACTACTCCGAGAAATTTTTAACACGTTATCTGGAGCACAAGGAACGTGCTAGGGCCTTGCTACATCTGGTCGGCATGGTTTTTACTGCTGAAAATTTTCTTAACTCAGCTGTGAAATATACCAAAGAAAACTTTGGTGAAAATTATATCTACACGCACGAGGAGATTGACAGACTGTCCATCACGGTTTGGCGCATAAATTACTGGTTGTACTTGGAACACTCAATGCAGGTAAAAAGAAAACGCAACGAGGAAGTAATTTTGACAGTCCAAAAACTAACCGACAAGATGCTTTGGCTTAAGTATGAAATGGAACTTATGACGAATAAGCTCAAGTTATGGGCAGTCAAGATGAAAGCCGAGCTGGCCCAGAAGTTCAAGGAACAGCAAATGTCTATGGTTATAGCCAACAAAGAGCAGGCCTTCAAAAAGATACCAGAGCTAAGGTTGCCTGCCTAAGCTAAATAGATCTGAAGAAAATTCGTGATTTTTATATATGTACATAATTCACATTTTTATACTTAAATAAATAAAACAAATAAACTACCCCAACCCCATATATGTCAATTTATGCTTCGTTTTCTTTTTACCGGCTTAAAAATACGCTTACCTGTTTAAAATTAATAATACTTGAAATTTGTAAATGAGTAAATTAAACTGAATCATAATTTTTCTTATCATTAACAAATTTTTTAAACCGTAGTAACTTTTACTTTTAAAAATCAAGCTAGTTCTTCCACAATACAAAAAAAAGCAGCCAATATTTTAAGCCGCTCCCGGCATCATTAAATGCTTTAGCCATATTATTAAACACTTGCACTTTTGGCTATAATAACTTAGCACATTTTGTATAACTTTTAACTTACTGCAACTAATAAACAATTTAATTTAAAAATTCAAACACTTAAAAAAAAACAAAACAATTTTTAAGATGGCGCTCACGGCATCAATTAATGTTTTAGCCAGATTATTAAACACTTGCACTTTTTGTTATTATAACTAACACAACACGTAACATATTTTTTAATTATTATAATTACAGACTTGTTGCCAATAAATGATTTAAATAATAACATTTTACACATCAACAAAAATAAAAAAAAAAAAAATTTGCTTTTTTAAGACTGCGAAGGCGCTGCCGGCAGCAACAAGTGTTTAAGCCAGCTTTTTATGCTTTGCATCAACACGCAATTGGATGTAAATTTATTTAAATAACATATTAAAAATATTTTATATAAATTAACACTTGTTGCAATGTGCAAATTTAATAATTTATTATTTTTTCGCGGCTTAGGTACATTTTCCGCGTTTCGGTTTTTTCTTATGCGCTCTTTTAATGTTGCCAGATCGGCGCACTGCATGTGAACTATTTCAAATATAGTGCAAAATGATTGCTCTTATTGTTCAGCTGTGCTTCTGGCTACGCTGTAACGGCTGACTAAAGAAGAATAGAAAGAGAGCGAATTGAGCGCAAATGTGCAGGATATTATCGGCTAACACCGACTTCAATATGCTCTTTACACAACGTACCTATCGCAGTTTTGATGAAATTTTAAAACATGTATGGTTGGAATTAACAAAAATTGATTTTTGGTAAGTCGAGCTTTATTATAAATGGGAAATGGGAATTACTAGTGCTTAGTATTTGGTGCGGCATCAACCAAAATTTAATAAAAATGTTTAACAAAAGTGTCGTTGAAAATGTAAAGTTGAAACGCATCCAAATAGTACATTCGTTTTTCAGAGCAGGACGTATCGGTCATTGTATCAATCAAAGGGACTGTTTGTTACACAAACAGCTTTTATGCATTTATTAATATGCCCTACTGCGCTTTGGGTGAAGGGTAGTATAAGCAAATCATGGCACGGTTCGGACGCGCTCTGCAGTTTGTTTGAAAATTAATTAGTTAACGCGTCGCGAAAAAGTGTTAGAATGTTTAAATTAGTTAGTGAAATAATTAGCCACAATAATATCAATTAACAATTAAACAAAAACTATTTAAATAGTTTGTTTAAAAAAATGAATAATTGCGTTTTTAATTTGGCAAGTGGCCACTGAAGTGTGAAAAAGAAGTTCAATCGGTAGTGTTAAAAATGTGCATGGGTGTGAAGAGATGCGCAACATATAACATTTTTTGTTTTATATTTGGTTTTTGGCTTTGACAGTTACAAGCGCAAGTGTGTGTGTGCATATTGCGCTCTTTGGTTTTTGTTTTGTGCTATTTTCTATTCTGTGTTAAAGGCAATATGTGCAAGCGATGCGGCTGATCTGCGCTAGTGCTAAAATTGTGCGTGGGTATGAAGAGATGCGCAAGCAGTTAACGTTTTTTTTTGTTTTTTTTTGTGATGTGTGTGCGTGCATGATTGCGCTCTTTGGTTTTTATTTTGTGCAATTTTCTGTTCTGTGTTAAAGGCAATATGTGCTAGCTATGCGGCTGATCTGCGCTAGTGTTCAAATTGTGCGTGGGTGTGAAGAGATGCGCAAGCAGTTAACGTTTTTTTTTTAAATTTTTTTTTTGTGACAGTTACAATTGCAATTGTGTGTATGTGTGCATATTGCGCTCCTTGGTTTCTTCTTTGTGCAATTTTCTATTGTGTGTTAAAAGCAACAAGTGCAAGCGGTGCGACTGATCTGCGTTTTTATATTTTACAAGCATCTTGGGCTTGCTCGGTTGTGTTTAGTTAAGCGCATTTTAACGTGAGTGCGAGTGGTGCGTTTTTCGTTATATGAACTGCCGGGTGATAAAGATAATAATTTAATATAATAATAATAAGCGATAAGCTGCATTGCAATAATTTCATTATTATTGAACAAAAAATTAAAAACCTTTGCAGGTTAGTAAGCATGTTTTTTAAATCTTTGTCTTTATTACTTATTTTTCCATCATACCACAGTTCAATATTTGTTGCTGATCTTTATACCCTGTACCTATAGGTACTAGTTTTGTGTTAAAAGAGGCGTGGCAGACCCCAAGTCATTTATACCAAAATGATTATCATTACCTCTTGTAGCGATTGAGCCATGTCCGTCTGTCTGTATGACCGCATAGATCCCGGAGACAAGAAGAACTGGAGACACCAAACTTTAGCAGCTGGTGCGCATATTTCCTCAGAAGATGAAGTTTATTGAATCATATCAGTACCTGTCCTGATCCACCGCAGTAGATTTTGCGGTTTTTGGCCACACCGTTTAATATTTTCATCTGAAATTTAGCAGAGTGTTGCGTTATGGTTCCAGCGCATCTGTATGTCATTATTACAGAAAAATTTTAGTCGAAAATATGCAAATTTAACCTTTCCTAATTATGGTTACAAGTGTCCTCGAGTCACAATTTTTGGTAAGCTGATTCAATTCGCTCTAATGAACAGATCCACATCCAAAATTATCGATGCGGACCCCCATCCCCCGCAATCGATTTACCGTGTTTTCTCACACACCCCATATACTTTAAATAGTTCATTTGACGTTACTTTCAAGTTTCATCACAATAGGAAAAATTTACAGAACTTATAGCTATAAATATCGAATTACACCAAAAGAAAATTAATTCCAATTGGAAAGTTCTTAAGAGGAATACGCAGAAAACATTTTTTGCGAGAAAAAGTACAGGGTATTTCACTGCCGGGCACCGCCTCGGCTGTACAATATTTTTTTATATTATTGATATGGAAATTTCTATTTGAAATTCATGAGCTTAAATTCTTGGTCTCCCATTAAAGCCAATCTATTTAAATTGCCTCCAATAGCTGCTTTCATGCGGGCTCAAATTGAAATTTAAAGAATTTAAATCCTTGTGCCGCCCGAGTTAAAACACAATCTATACGCACCAAGCCATTGGAAGCTACCAGAGCAGAGCTCATCACATCACAAACCTTGCACCATAATCAGCATGCAAAAATCGCAAATGCAAAGCATCGCTGCTAGAATCATAATTTCAGTGAGAATGATGTAGGGGTCTGGGGGGTTCCTACGCGTAAATTATAAACTACCGAACACAATGGTGGCACCAAATTTCGTTGCCAAGTTTGGGATTGCATCGTAGCTGTTGCCGTTACCGAATGCCAAAATACAAACTCATAATTTCTGTGTCACTCTCTGGCTGATTGACGAGTAGCATGGGAACGAGAACGAGCCAGAGTGAAATTGGGAACGAGTCTGGCAATAATGATACGACGGCGATGCGACCGTTGACAATGACACCATTCTTTGTACGGGGACATAGCTCAATGGTATCCAAAGCTCAGCTGAGTGAGAGTCGGTGGGGATACATTGCGAGTACTGACACATTTTGATAGAACAACCATCACAATAACAGATACAACTGATACAACAACAACAACTGCAAATGCAGAGCGGATGCAGTAGCATCATCCATGTATTTGTAGCACACCAAATGGATAAGGATTGAGTTGGGCCCAATGTCCCCTTTCAACCAGGCTGGGACCTTTAGTTTACTGATTTGCACGGCGTCATGCATAATGTGGCGAAGATTTCTGCCTTGCGACGGAAGTGACAATGTGTGTCCCTATATGGGGTAACATATATGTACTATATATGTATATATCTAAAGCGTAGTGCAGCTCAGTTTAAATCATTTTAAAGATAATACAATACTGAAAGATGAAGGTGCAAGAAATTCTTATCTTAAGCCATGGTAAGAGAAAAAATAAAGGCTTATGGGATATTGTACCGACTCCTCTATTACACCTTTAGCTTGAATCATGACCCTTGAGGAAACTCCGGGCCCTGGGGGTTCCTCACATTTCCCACCCTCTGTCGTCGGACCTTCTCAATACTATGAAATGCTGGCTCTCCCTCTTTCTTCGTTTTCTCAGATCCGAATTTGGAGAAGACTAGATCATATGCCATAAAGGCGCTTTGGGAATTATTAATAATTATTTTTTAATGCGCTTTAAGAAATTGTCAAAAATAGTTTACATTTTTTTTAATATGGACAGTATCAGCGCTAAGATATAGTTTTGAGAGTTGAGACATGGTATTAATACATATATTTGGAAAGGGTTTTTGGATTTTAGCACTGGGAAGATAATGATACCAATTCGTCTGAGCAACGAACTTTACAATT
Organism: Chymomyza amoena; assembly: GCA_037043745.1. Classification (NCBI taxonomy): domain Eukaryota; kingdom Metazoa; phylum Arthropoda; class Insecta; order Diptera; family Drosophilidae; genus Chymomyza; species Chymomyza amoena. The sequence continues at coordinate 5,877 of JBAMAX010001986.1, forward strand.
TACGTTCTTAAAGATGATTTTCGAACAAAATGTTGTTGACAAATTATTAAGCTTTGTTTGGCGTCAAAGATTCCGAGCTGCACCTATGTTGGGTATTGGCTATCTACAAGAAGGCTCCATGCTCTGCTGCCACATTCTACGCTGGCGTTGATCTCCCTAAAAACTACGTCTTTTACCTTGTAGGTTGTTTAGCAAGGACACATAGGTGGTGCTGCTCGGTGGTTTGCGTAATGTGTAGCCGATCCAGTCGAGCTTCCGTCTTCGAATTTCAAAATAAACGTCCAACATGCCAGATCTTGGCAACAGTTTTTTATTAGGAAATCTTCATTCGGGTTTGCACAAATATCTGCAAAATCTTACGATGACATCGGTTGACAAACCACTTTTCGCAGCCATAAAGGATCACGGACAAGACACAAGATTAAAAAATCGAGATTTTTCTTCGTGTGCTGTAACAATTTGATGTTCAGATCATATTTAGCCGAGTAAATGAGCCACCATTTGATTTTTTAATTCTTGCGATTACATCTGTCACTGTTGACTAGATTAATTAATATCCTTAGTTATTAAAAAAAAAATGTTTTTTCTATCTATTACTATTATTCTAGTAAGCAAGTAATCATTTTGGTATTAAATGAGTTTTCTCAAAAAACGCTTCAAGTAGGTCAACAAAATCTGCCTATTTAGGGTGCTGTCGGAAGCTACCGTTGGTCATCAAATACCATAAAGCCAAATTAGGCCGATATATCGATGTTGGTTAGGGAATATGATTTTTTAACGAACGTCTCGTCTCTTCAATCTTCTTACTGGATCATCTTTCAGAGAGTTTTTCGCCAGCAACAGAAGTTTATAAAAGATAAAGCGCAGCTTATTTAAACTGGGTGTACATCTCATACTAATTAATTAGTTAAAGTTTGTTTGAGGTAGGACACTTTGAAGAGTGCCTCCAGTTTTATTTTCATTAACTGTAATTCAGTCATCAGAGGACTCAACAAAAAAAGAGTTTTCGCACGATCTTTACAATTTAAAGTCCTTTTATTCGGGAACTTTAATTGACTTACTAATTTATAACCTTACTTACTTACTTATTTACAGAAAATACCATCTGTAAATAAAGAAGTTTCATAAGCTCAACTGTTTGTGTCCAGTATGAGAATATTTGGAGGTGTCCACATTTCCTTTTTTCAAATGTGAAGAATAAATACCCACAAGATCATTCTCTTTAGTAATGTGATTCCTTTTCACTTTCACTCTTTGACCTTCTCATTTTGGCTAATAAATTCAACTAAAAAGTTATAGGTTTCACCATTGGACCTCTGGGGGGAGTCACACATAGACTGCATAGTTTTAGCTGCCATTCACACACTTTACACAAAATAATCACAAAAAAGATAACAATACGTCTTTTAGACGAACTGTTTATTGATTTATCTGTATCAAGTCGGCTCACCGCTATAAAACGATTACCAATTTCGATAGCCTGGTACAGAGACGATCGTAAAGAAGGGAGTAAAAAAAGCGAACGCCTTCGTCTCGCAGACGTACGTTTTCTATCTAGGGCAGTGGTGGTCAAAACTCATACAAACCAACTCATTGTGTAAGTAAGCAGTGCAGTAAGCAAGAGCACTAAAGAGCGCAAGATCGACGATCATGCTCAAACGAGAGAGAACATTCTCACACTTAATCCTGTGCGTACACCGAATATGGTGCGGCAGAATCTTATGCCGTATCCATGAGTCTTATAGAAATTGGGAGTTTACCCACCATTGATATAGTGTTAAAAACAGCAAAAAATATTCAATGTCCTCAACTTTAATAATAAAATTTGTTTGATCTCTAAAATAGTTCTTCCTGTATTACCTTATTGCACTCCATAATGAACCTTGCGCAGCTGCACTTTAAATTAAAAAGTTCATAAGCATATTATTTCCCATAGTTTGTGTATATTCAATTATTTCAGTCATTAATTGTTTATACCACCAACTCTTAACTTACCACACGTAAAACGATGGGCGGTCAAATTTTCATTGCCATAGAAAAATACCCAAAAAAAAAAACTTTTATGGAATTTACATTTTCAAATTCTAATTAGGGACCGCGGAAAACAAAAGCCAGTTTTATAAAGCAAACAACTTGCTGCCTATCCCACAAATCAATGGGTGGTATTAAAAATGAAATCTAATGCAATGAAATTGCGGAAATGAGCCCGATTTTTTTTTGTTCTATTCATTGATTGTGCAAATATTGCGTAGCCGCAGACTGAAACAGAGCGGAAGTTCAAAAACATAGTGAAAGTTTTTTCATTATGGTTGCAGTTTGAAATGCTTTTCAAATTGTTGAAACAAATATGTGAATATCCGAAATACTAGAGGTAGGTATTGGGTATTGTATATAGGACAATATATCTATGAAGAGGTGCATGTTTTTATCTTGTGAACAAAATTTGAAACGCAAATTAATAAATGAAAATCATTGCACTATTGCAAATGACCGTGGAACGGAGCGATATATAACATGTGTGTATGTGTGTATGAGTATCTGTTTGTGTGTATGTATGTGTGTGTGTTTGGCAGCACCGGAAATGACAGCGCAACATTGCTGCAGGAAGCAATAACCGAATTCAGTACGTTGCACGGAAATGACATACAGTTGAAGGGTGCACGGCGGAGGAGTTGCAACATAACTACTACTATTGCAACAATTTGTGTTACACATGTGCACGCATACTATGTACACATATATGCTTGCATTCACGTGTGTGTGCTTGTTTATATTGGCAACTGCATCTATTCGAAATTGGGACAATTTTGGCTTGAATTTCAATCTTTAAACTATTGCTTAATTAAGTTATTTGGCAGGTATTAAATTTGTTTTGGTTTTTAGGAAAATCCATGGGATAGAGTAAGAAACTATCCGACATTTTTTTGGTGATGTACACCCGCAACTTAATGCATATCTGCCTTAAAGGAAAGGAAGAAATAATCAGACCTACGAGTTTATCACAATGAAAATAAATAAAGAAGGTGATATTAAGTATATTATAAATATTATTCGTCTTCGTTCTTGGGAGCACCCAAAATTGTAATTTTTTTATCGATAATTATACCCTGTACAGTATGGTACAAAGGGTATATTAAGTTTGTGAAAGCCGAAAATGTATGTAACATATAGAAGGAGACGTCGGAGACACCCCAAAGTTACCTAAAATATGATCAGGGTGAATAGAGAAGTCGATATACCCATGTCCGTCTGTCCGTCCGTCTGTCCGTGTGAACGCCTAGATCTCAGAGATGGTAAGATCCCATATTATTTCAAAGGAGGCAAGTTTATTTTATTTTTTTGAGACGACCTCGACAAAACAAAATGTTTTAGATGGATAATTCGTTTGTTTATGAAGATATCGTTACCAAATTTGGTATTCGAAAGTTTTTTATAGTTCCCAGTCACTGTACCTAATTTGATCAAAATCGGTTGACTATATCATATAGCTCCCATAGTACCGATCGGCCAAAATAACTTTTTTAAAGAAAACTTCGCTATATTTCGTTTTTTAATAAAGATATCTTAACCAGATTTGGCGTTTGGAAATTTTTTAGAGCACTTAAGCAATGTGTCAAATTTGAACAAAATCGGTTGACTATATCATAAAGCTCCCATAGGTCCGATCTTCCAAAAAAAACGATTTTTAACAAAATTTGTTGTGTTTTGTTTGTTTCTTAAGATATTGGGCCAAATTTGACATTCTTGAGTATTTTATAGTTCCTAAGCACTCTACTATATTTGATCCAAATCGGTTGGCAGTATCATATAGCTCCCATAGGACCGATCGGTCCAAAAACACGTTTTTTATACAAAATTCGATGTGTTTCGTTTGTTTGTAAAGATATTTGAACTAAATTCGGCATTCAGATCTTTTCAAAAGTATTAAAGAACTGTGTCAAATTTTATTGAAATCGGTTGACTATATCATATAGCTCCCATAGGAAGTAAAAAAAAAAATTGTTGCTTAAAAATTCTTCTGTTTTTGGTTTTTTGTGAAGGAACCGGATATTATTGCAAGCTAGTGGTACAGGGTATCCTAAAGTCGTCCGCAACCGACTTTACGTACGCCATTTTTTTTGGGAGAGTATAAAATCTGAGTGTCTTAAAATCGTTTTTATATCTTAACCTATTTAAAAAATTAAACGGGCTTTAAGAAGTTCGGGAATACTTTTTAAACACAAAAAAAAACAAAGATTACGGACACAAACTATTTTTTATTAAAGATAAAGTAAACATATGGCTTAGAAGTTAGAAGGTGTAATTTTCAATGCGAAAAGTCAGCAGATGGTGTACTCCGTATATATTTTTTGATTGTGGATTTATTTTGGTACTTCTCCAATTGAGTTGGGTAGAGTTTTTTTTGCTTAGAAGATTTGAATGTATTGCATAGGATGAACTTCTTTGTTTCAGGGATCTAAAACATATTTTATTAATTAAATAGAGAAAGAACTTGAATGCTCCCATGGTATAATAATATAAGGTGAAGTAATGCTGCCGGCGTGTTCATTCTATTGAGAGCAAGCAAAACTGAGAGAGAAACCTGCACCATGTGCAGTCGTAGCAAAACTAAAAATTGGCGAACATCGCTAAGAGGCTTGGGCCGGAATATGCTACCCGGTATTATTATTCCATGAAATGTTCCATATACTCGAAAAGAGAGTTGCTTATGATATATCTCATGGACTTACTTTTACTTGTTGATTCTTCTTCTCTTTCTTCGCATATTCTTGTCAATTCTGCCACCTCCTGTTTAGATAATATCTTGACGTACATCCTTACTTAATGGATGAATATATCCAATTTCCTCCAAATAGCTAAATCCGATAAATATAATATAGGTCAAAATTTGGCTAAAGCCATATGAGCGGCGTGTATGAAAATTAAATGTTGACAGCCAGAAAATATTCGCAACTACGGCCATAGACATGAACAAATAGGCACCTTCCATATAATGCAAATCGACCTTCATGGGATAGCCATGGAAAGCATGGTAAGCTAATATAACTCCAATTGCAAGTGTAAGATCTGCGAAAAAAGGGATTTAGGATAACAACAAGGGCTTACAGCCAGAAAGCAGGTGGCTTACCATAGACTGCACCACCTATGCCTGCAGCAAAGGCCACAGCTTGATAGCCATGTCTGGCCATGTTAATGTTGGTGATCAACATGGACATTTCTTTGCCCCAGCATTGAACGGTAATACTGCTGAAGTAGTTGCTCAATTTCAAGCCCATGCTAACAGTTCTGGTAATTCCGGCTATTTCTCTTTCGCAAAAGTACATTAGGGATACGGAGCTGCATGCACACAAAATCATAAATAACTGCCAGAAAAATAAAGAAATACCTCTAAAAAAATATATTATATATACAATTATTTTTTTGAACTTACAAAGTGATAGCTCGGCGGTACATCGGTGCGAGAATGCAGAAATATTGCAGCGGCTAATGGAATTGTTATCAGAGAGACCCAAAGCATCACTTCGAAACTAACTATAAAATTTATTCAAGTGTAGAATTTATTATTTTCATATACCTTATAGAAATAACCATTTGTGCATTCATACATTGATTGGTTAATATTTAAGCAAAAAAAAAAAAGAAAACCAAAGCAACTGCCCGGCGCTTCTTAGAAGACTAACCCAGTTTCTGGGTAAACCATTCTTTGAGAATCTGGTAAGTCTAGCCTATGCGCCCATAGCGGATCTTGCTGCTTTCGTCGAATCCTCAAAATGGTTCTGCAACATGAGAAACTTAGGCGATTAGGGATGTCCTAAAGTTTATGATACTCCTCCAGAGTCCCTTCCTTTCTGAAATTTCTTTCCTCCCCTCCTTTTTAATTAGACAACACAATGGACTTCTTGTTCTTTGAATGATCTAGGTCACTATCTGAGCTACCTATACAACCTAGCCTAACCAAATGATCGTCGACTATTGAAACTTCAAAATGGTTCTACAACAGGAGAAACTAGGCGATTAGGGATGTCCTACAGTTTTTGATGCTCCTCCAAAGTCCCTCCCTTTCTGCAATTTCTTTCTTCCCCTTCTTTATAAATAGGCAACACAATGGACCTCATGGCCTCTGGGTGATCTCAGTCACTATCTGAGCTGCCTGCACAGCCAAACCTAACCTGACGATCGTCGACGTTTGAAGGTCGGCCAATTTCATTCATTTTTCATAATTTATTGGATATTTGGGAAAGTTTGCAACAGTGTTTTAATTACGGATCAGGCTATAAGCTATTCGATTTATTTCCATGGTTTTTTCAGACATTCCTTTGACCACTCCTTTTAAATATTATATAAATGTGTATGCACATATATTTATTTCCATGAGCTATATACTACTTACACCATACTTCGCAGAAGATCATCGGAACTATAACTATTTGTATACAGTTGAGTAATTTGCTCCAACCATGTCTATCTTCTTCAAGATCTACAGATGGTATCAAAAGTTTGCTTATAGTTATCAGAGGTATTTTTAAACATAAAAAAGCTTTATGTATCATTTTAGCACGTTTAAATTCCGAATATTTCATAGGCTTTAAGGCGGCTATAAAATCCCTAAATAGGAATTTATTTTTTGTATTAGCTTCTATGTAACTGCTAATACGCGTTACTTCCGGATCAAATGGCTCAAAACGTACACTCTCTACAGTGTAGACATCGAAGTTGCGTGTAGATTTCATAAAAGCACTACGAGGCAATACACGTTTGATAATCATTTTTTTAAGTATTGGCAACCTTATGCGTGCTTGTACATTTCTCAATACTAAGTCGAAAACATTTACGCCCACAAATACCACATAAAGCAAAATAATGCCTAAGAACAAAAAAAAAAAATTTTAGAGAGGTGGCGCCATCTTTTGGTTAAAGTACTTACCCAGTGCCGTGCCGATTATAACCGGAGAGTTGTAAATAAGAATATACTCCATTACCATAAGCACAAACATAAGGAATAGATTATCACAGATGGTAGTGTACTGATCAAGTTCGGTGGGAAAAAATAAGCAAATCAAACCGCCGGATACGAGAACGCTAAATAAACTCGTGCCCAGACTGGCCGTAAGCAGCGTATCAGTCGAGTCAGAAGTCGAGTGGAAGAATATAGTAGTTGCAGAGTTGCCAGCTGCCAACAAAGTAACTCCTGCTGTATGCATATCCATACGCAACAAAAGGGCAATGGATTTTAATGCGGGCGTAAAGAATACGGATGATATGAGATGAATCCATAGGGCAAATATCATGCACAAAGCCAAACCCAACAGACCAAATAACAATTTCATTACATCCACTGAGCAAAATGTTATCATCGGATAGTTTATAAAAGACTTGAAATCATAGCAATTGCGCGTTTGTTGCACGAATTTGCATTGGTCCTCTTCTGGAATGGACGCCACAACATCGCAACTCACCTGTGAAATTATGATATGAGAAGCAGCTTTAAATCGTCAAATTAATTATAACTTACATGCATAAAATGATCCTTAAAGGATTGATGAAATAAAGTAAAATTTTCTGTCGACGACATTTTTCAGAGCTTCGAAAAAAATTACCTTAAAGGGATAAGTCCAAAGCCTACTGACTGTATTTTTCATTTTGGTTATTATTGCAGAAGTTTAAATGTATCGATATAATATCATCGATTTATTTTGTCAATCTGGCAACTCTCTTAAAACGTAAAGCGTCATTCTGATAAAAAAAAAAACTTATTTTAAAAAGAGTTTCGACTCGCGCATATAATTTCACGGTTATGTTATAAATCAGAAATATTAACTGAAAGTTAAAAAAAAATATATGTGTGGTATATATCTAAAGAAATTGAATATTTTTAGCATGAACTCTTTGGCAAGTTTAATGAAGTAAGTTTTTTATAAAAAATTAATGTTTCTCAAATTTTTACAGCGTCACTTGGGCGAGCTTTATGCTCTGACATGGGAAGTCAATGCTGTAGAACTCTTAAATAAATTATTCCCCAAAAAAGTGACCATAAACTATTTTTGTTCTCTGATTTGTTAAGGTTTTATTTACTTGCACTCAAAAGATGGTTTTGGGATTGAAATGAAAATAAATTTATTCTCAAAAGGCCTATATAATATTTTTACCTTTGAAAAGTGTAATTTTTTTATTGCGGAAATTAAGTCTAAGCACTTTTAAGTTACAAATTAGCTGCGCTTAAAAAAAACACAAATTTTAGTATTTTTTCAGCTAGTCAAGAGTTTAGCGCGTTTCGCTAGCGTTTTTGATTCGTTTTTTGTCGTTTTTTTTTTTGCGTTGTTTTAACTTATGCGTATGTCTATTTTTTTTTTAAATCTATATTGTTATTTTTGGGCCTTCCAGACCCCGATCTAAATTTCCTACGAGTTCTTAAAATGAAATAACTTTATATCTATACTATATACCTCGCTCATGTCTATAACCAGGTAGAATTTGAAAGGATATCTTCTTAAGCACAATTCGTCAAAAGTTTGAAGTTTTGCAGCAATTTTAGGAATCACGAAGGTAGAAGTTGAAAGGATATTTTCCTGAGCACAATTCGCCAAAAGCTTCAAATTTTGCAGCAATTTTAGGAATCACGAATTTCTAAGGATTAAAAAACAAATTTTGAGTATCGCTATAAAGCAGATAGGTTTAACAAAAAAACTTATTTCATTAGAAAATATTTGTCTTCGAAAGATTTACTTTTATTTTACCAGCCTCTTTAGTAATGTATATATAGGCTCTAGACATATATATTCTACATATGTGGCCCACTGAAATTACAAATTTTATTGTTCTAAAAATCTCTTTAAAAAATTCGAAACATTTTGAGACTTGTGTCTCTTAAAGCCCCAGCCCCTATATATCTGAATATTGTATCAAGTATACGCCCAGTCGTTTGCTTTTATCAAACCTCAAGTAACCATTTAAGAACCAGTTAAATTTAAAAGTCCAAAGAGCCTCCCACCATTATTCGCTATCTCAGCCTGCTTCGCCTTGCCAAATTTGATCAAAATCTGTTGATATAGCCCTATAGGACTGATCGGCCAAAATAACTTTTTTAAAAAAAAACTCGCTATATTTCGTTTTTAATAAAGATATCGTAACCAGATTTGGCGTTTGGAAATTTTTAGACCACTTAAGCAATGTGGCCAATTTGAACAAAATCGGTTGACTATGTCATATGTCCCATAGGTCCGATCTTCCAAAAGAATCGATTTTTTAACTAAATTTGTTGTGTTTCGTTTGTTTGTTAAGATATTGGGACCAAATTTGGTATTCGTATGTTTTTTATAGTTCCTCACTGCACTAAATATGAGCAAAATCGGTTGACTATATAATATAGCTTCCATAGGACCAATCAATCCAAAAAAACGTTTTTCATACAAAATTCGTTGTGTTTCGTTTGTTTGTAGAGATTTTTAAGCTAAATTCATCATTCAGATTTTTTTAAATATTAAAGCACTGTGTTTGCGATCGAAAATCGGATGACTGTATTATATAGCTTCCATAGGAATGATCGGTCAAAAAAGAAGTGTTTGCTTAAAAATTCTTCTGTTTTTGGCTTTTTTTTTTAAGGAACCGGACTTTATTGCAAGCTAGTGGTACAGGGTATCCCAAAGTCGACCGGGCCGAAATTTACGTACGCCATTTTTTTTTTTAATGGTTACAGGACAAAAAATATTTGGGTATATTAGGTAATGTGACTAATCATATCGATCCTTGAAAATATGGCTCAAAAACTGATGAAAAATTATATTGTCCAATTTTCTAAATAAAAATTATAGAACTTGTACAAATGTAGAATTCCAATTTTATAGCAGATCCAAAAAAATATTTTAAATGCCATTTTGAGATGAGACTTCACATATAAGCAGTCGAGATTTCATTCTGAACTTGAAATCAAAACCCTAGAAAACTACAGCAAACTAAGGTAATTTTTTAAAGATCTTAACGAGCTCTGAAAAAACTTACCACAATTTTCCATTAAAATATATAAAAAAAAAAAGGTTACAAGTCCGGAGCATCAAACTGCCGAGACGCAGATGGGAATCTGGTTACAGATACGCAGTGTACGCTGAGATTATGGAGGGAACATTTCTCCAAGCTGCTTGCAGGCGACGACGCTACAAATATCGCCATTGGGGAAAACAACCTGATACCAACGACCAACGACAATATGTGTGTCCCACCGCCTAGCCATGAGGAAGCCCGAGTTGCAATAATGTGGCTCAAAAACAACAAAGCAGCCGGTGCTGATGGACTGCCTGCTGAGTTGTTTAAGGCTGGCGGCGACGAGCTGATAGGGTGCATGCATCAGCTCCTATGCAAAATATGGCTAGAGGAAAGCATGCCCGACGATTGGAAGCTCAGTGTCCTTTGTCCTATATTGAAGAAGGGTGACCCGACGATATGCGCCAACTACCGGGGAATCAGTCTTATTGCCATCTCATACAAGATCCTGTCGAGCGTACTATGTGAAAGACTGAAGCCATATGCCAACACACTGATCGGTCCCTATCAGTGCGGTTTCAGACCTGGTAAGTCCACCTCAGACCAGATCTTCACGCTACGACAAATCCTGGAAAAATCCCACGAAAAACAGATCGATACTCTTCATCTTTTTATCGATTACAAAGCTGCGTTCGATAGCCCGATAAGGGATCGCCTATACACCACCATGTCTGAGTTCGGTATTCCTGCAAAGCTGATTCGTCTTTGCAGAATGACATTGAGCGGCACCATCAGCTCTGTCAAGGTAGGAACGGACCTCTCCGAACCTTTCAATACTGTTCGAGGTTTCAGACAAGGCGATCCTCTATCGTGCGACCTCTTTAATTTCGTGATGGAAGGGGTACTGCGGAAGGCCGGTGTACATCGCAATGGCACTATTTTTTACAAGAGTGTCCAGCTTCTTGCATACGCGGATGATATCGATATCATCGGGCGTTGCAAGCGAGATGTTACTGCTGCATTTTCCGCAATAGAAAAGGAATCAGCGAAAGTGGGTCTAGCGGTTAACGAGGGCAAGACGAAGTATATGCTGTCTACGAACATTCTCCCATGTTATAGCGGACCGCTATACTTTTGAAGTGGTCAAGGATTTCCCGTACCTTGGCACCGCCGTTAACACTGAAAATGACATCAGCCTGGAGATAAAGCGGAGAATTACATTTGCCAATAGGTGTTACTATGGTCTCAGTAAGCAGATGTGCAGCAGAGACCTCTCTCGACCAACCAAAATAACACTCTACAAGACGCTCATCTTGCCCGTGCTCTTATACGGCGCAGAAGCATGGGTTGTGTCACGGACACATGCAGCTGCTCTTGGGGTGTTTGAGAGGAAAATTCTACGCAAAATCTTCGGTCCCGTACGTTTTGAGGAAGGCTATCGCATACGGATGAACCACGAGCTGTACGAGCTCTACGACGACATGGATGTTGTGCAGCGTATCACAATACAACGTCTGCGCTGGCTCGGCCATGTCGTACGTATGGATAATGATGCTCCAGCGAAAAAGGTATTCGAAGCGAAAGCCGACGAAGGAAGACGGAGGGGACGACCACGACTCCGATGGAGAGATCAAGTGGAGGAGAACCTATCCTCCCTTGGTATTTATAATTGGAGAAGGCGCGCGCAAAGCAGAGGCGCCAGGCGAGAGCTGAGGTCGGCCGTAACCCGAGAGCGGGTTGTAAGGGCCATACGATGACGATGATATATAAAAAACAACTATTTTAGTTTTACATTTTAATTCTTTATTTAGCTTTCTTCACTTTTTTTTTTGTAATAATTTGTTTTATATATATATATTTTAATTTATATATATACTTGAGTCTAAGTTGTTTACGTTTAATTTAATTCCACTTTTTTAAATTTAATTTTGTTAGATTTTTTTTTTGTTTTATTTTGCTGGCTTATGCATTTGAAGTAAATGCTGCTTTATATAATTTACTCGTATGATTACACATTAGTTTATGTATACATATATATAGTATATATATATGTGTGTTTTGTTGTCATACAATTAATAATAAATTATATTTATAATTAATTACAATAAATTGCATAACAAAAATTAATTGCTGTAGTTCTAACTTTTCGCCTTCGTCATTTATTCATCAATTTTTTTTTGTTTTTATTTTTTGTTAATATCAATTAATGCAATTATTTAATATTGCATGTAGTAGTATACAAATAGAAAACAATCAAAATTAATATTAATATTTTTTTTCATTTTTTTTTTAAATTTATATTTTGTATAGCAATTTTTTGCCTGCTCGTATTACTTTTAATTATGTTTGCTTGCGGTTGAGTTTTTATTGTTTTTATTTGTTTTTTGTCTGTCAGGGTTTTAATTTTTTTTTATGCGTTAATATTTTATGTATGTATGCATTTTTTTTATAATTATTACTTTTTTTGTCTATTTTGCAGCTGTTTGCTTGTGGGTTGTTTTGTTTTTCTTACAGGAAAAAAAACTTTTTATAATTATGACAAAAAATCTATATTTAGTTACATATTTAATTTGTTCGATTGGTTGTTGTTGTTGCTGCTTTAAGTTGTTAATTACTTTTTAGTTTTTTGTAATTGGTATTTTATTTTTTTTTTAATAACTATTTATGTTTTTTAGTTTAATGTTTGTGTTTGTTTAGTACACACTGCTTGCTACTATGTAAATATGATATTTGTTTTAATGTTAAAAATTATGAGTTTGTTTTTTATACATTAGCACTCAATTTATGGGAAATACAGGGTGCCTGTCTATTTAATTGGGCTGGTTTTGAATGGGCTTTGAGGCTGTGAAAATGTTTGCTTAACTTACAATATATTAATATAATTGAATTTTTATGTATAACAATTACTATAAATATATTTTTGTTTGTGTGTTTATAAATTTAAGAAATTCGTATTCATTCGCATTTAAACAATTTTACATTTAAGTTTAAATTGGTATTCAATATTTTTGCTAAACGAGAAGCTCATTTGACCATTGTTTTTTTTTAACTTAAGAGCAACAAAAAAATATCGTTTTAATATTAAATAACAAACATAAATTAAGTCAAAAAAATTTGAAAGACTACAAAAATGCACTGCTTAGTATTCGAAAGCTATTCGATAGCTAAAGTTGGACTAATTTTTTAGCTCCTCTAGGGCACCCGTTTTCTTGTTCTTCTTGACCTGCGCATAAACCGAGGCGGCCTTATAATTGATGGGACCATAATGTTGACTCTCGAGATCGGCATAGATAAACTCATCATCGAATCTGGCGGCATTTAGTGGCTGTGCGAAATTTATCGAAAATATTTGAAAAAAATCGAATATCGGCATGTTGAGTATTCAAATTGTGGTTAGATATGCCAAACTGAATGTTTTTGTTAATTTTCGAGTCCAACATGCATACAATAATTTATAAGGCTGTCGAACGTTTTAGCTTGAATTATTTTTTAATTTAAATTTAAGCATTTATGTATGTAAAGAGAGAAAGCGCGCTGGAAAAGTGTGTGCTACAAAAATCAATCAATTTTAAAAAATTACTTTTAGTTTGAAGACAGCATAACGACAGCCGAAATAAATTATTGACAAAAAAAATTGTTTAAAAATAAATTTTTTATTTAAATTTAACAAATAGTTTACCTTTGTTTTCACTATTTTAACATAAAACACTTAGTTTTTTGTTTAGTGGAAAGTTATACAAAAAAGTTTAGAATATATATGTATTGCTGCCTTTGTAAGGATCCTCAAAATCGGACACATGCTGCTATAAGAAATTAATTTTGATTTGCATTTAATTAAATTTAGAACACACTTTAATTTAAAAAACAAAATGTTTGGCTTTCATGGGTTAAGCAAGTGGGTATGAGTGGGTTAAGCGCAGTTTTTCGGGCTGTCAATGAAGTAATTTTTTAAAATGCTTTTAAAATTGTTTTTTATGTTGCAGTGAATTTTTTACATTTTATTTTTTAAGCTTAATAATAAAATTATAAATAAAATAAATAGTTTTAAATTAAAAATTTGCATAAATAAAATAAATATTTACTTATTATGTATATAAATTAAATTTAAAAAATTTTTTTTTTTTTTAAATTAATAACTTTAAATAATTTAAAAATTTAGTTGCTTTTTGCTTGGCTTCTGTTTGGTTTTGCTTCAATGGTATTTTTTTTTTGTAAACTAATTAAAAGTATGTATTATTTTTAATTTTTTTATTTTAAATAATTGCTATTTTAAATTGCACCAACATGCAAACATTTTTCAATCAATATTTCTGTTTTATATACATTACATCTATATAAATACCATGTACAATAATTTATAATAAAATATTAATTTGTATAATTTACACAAAACTATTTCAAACTTAACACACATACAGTCAGAGTTGCCTAAGCATAGTTACCTAATTTATATTTTATATTTTTAAACTAATCGTTAATTGCAAAAAATTTTTATTTTATTTATGTTTATGTGATGATTTATTTATATTTTTATGATTTTTTTTTGCTTGTTTTTGCAAATGTGCTTATTTGGGCATATATTAAATGTGTTTAATTTTCGATGATTTATATCTTAAATTCTTTTAATTAATTTAATTTTTTTTTATGCTATTTATTAACTTTTTACACTAACTGCCAAATAAGATTTACAATTTTTGTTTTGGACTTTTGTTTTCTATTCGATTTCTTCTATTCGGCTGCACAAACTTTGCTTGAGGCAACAAAGTTTTTTTTTTATTTTTAATTTTGCATTATATATAAATAATAATGCAATCTGATATTATAGAAATGAAACTTTTGACTATTTCGGCAGTTTATGGAAACAGCTACAGTTTTTGGCTAAGTTCTGTTTTTGTATGATTTTCATACACTCCACTCAAATGGGACTTTGAAAAGTTCTTAAATGAAAAATAGTTATTAGACAAAAGTCATCCTTATTTTTGAGTTTTTTAGGAGACTTTTATTCGACTTTGGAAAGTTCTTAAACGAAAAGAGTTATTGGGTAACAAAATCTAATTTCGAAATGAAATCTCAAGTCAATTTTTTAAATCAAGCGATCTTTTTGAAGGACTTAAAAAATAATATGTACATACAAATGAAACTCCTGATCAGGCAATTTTAAGAAACTGGCCTTCATTAAAAGTGGGGATTTACGGCATGGAGATACTCTATAGGAACTAAATCGGTTCGGTGAGTTTATTTCAAAGGTGGCAACTGACACAGGCTACTCATTGTACCTCAACCTTTTCCGGAATTGAAGTATTCTTTGTGTTAGGGTGACACCACTTAAAAAAATATACCAATAAATAAAACTCTTGATCAGCAATTTTAAGAAGAATTTGAAGCTCCGTTAAATGCGGGACTTTGAGATAGTCTATAGGACTTGTATGGTGACTTTAAACAATAGATGGCGACTGACACAGGCAACCTATTGTATCTCAATAGATTTCAGCAGTTGGAATATATTTTGCATTAGGGTGGATACCGCTAGTATGGTAAAATTTCAGGAACGGTATCGATGTTTGACAAAATTGAACAGGCTTCATCGGCTCAGGAAATATGAGCATCAGGTAGTAAAGTTTAGCATTTCTAGCTTATAGTCTTCGGGATCAAAGTGCTCAACAGGCTTAATCGCTATCCAAGGTTATGATAAACATTTTGGTATAAAGAATTTAGGGTCAGTCACGCCTCCTTTTGTCCGTCATTTACATTGCTCAAATCTAGTGTTAGGGTGAGAAATACAAATTTTACTTCTTTTGATTGATTTCATATGATTTGAAAGACCTTCAGGAAAGATGTTTATAAGAAAATCTTATCATGAGTTGATAGGTAAGTGCACCAGAGAACCCTTCTGGTTCCTTATCTATTGAGGCAAGAACATTAATGCCAACCAAGTAGTTGAAAGCAATCTGTTGTATCTGTTTTGTGGGCTAGGCCGCTAGAGAAAGTCAAAGGATTGCTTATTTCTAATAATTAGTATAATTTGAAAATTTGTCCTGACCCCCAGCTTTGCGAATGAGCATACTAAGGCATCACCTTAGCCTGCACTTAAATTATAATGAAGGCGACTTTAGGGGACAGATGATAATGCTCTAACCAAAAAGGTATTCGAGCGAAGATCTCTGGAAGGTCGACTACGACAAGGACGCCCGCTTCTGCGATCGGAATATCAGGCAACGGAGGATCTTCGTAGAAGATGGTGCCAATTGGCACCAGCAAGCACACGACAAAAATGGCTTGTGTAGGATAATTTTCGCGGCCAACCGGTTGAAATGGTCAAAATAGAAGCAATAGTGTATGATGATGAAATTTCGGAGTGTATGCTTATACCCGTATGTATGTTTGAACCCGTACCAATTCTTGAGGCAGAAAAGTTGCTGATCTTTTTTGAGTCACAACTTTGAACACCTCGAAGTTCAACAGATCGACCCTTAGCTGTTTCCATACACTGCCGAAATAACACAAATTTTCAAGACGTTTGCTTTGACTATATGAAAACCTCTTCCAAGTCATTTGTTTTAAAGTACACCTAAGTTCTATTCTTATTTGGATTACACTCCCTCGTACGAATTTAAGAGCTAATTCTAAAAATTAAGCTAATTAATTTTAAGTAGTTCTCACCTATAATTTTTGTTGTATATTTTTTTGGGTTACTTTTCCTTTCATTTTTTGTAATACTAAATACCTTGTATGCGTCGTTTTTAGGCTTGTCTCTGGGATCAGATGTGCACCTCCCGATAGCTTTGTGTCATAAAATATCTCAATGCACCCGCCGTGGCGTTTGCAACGGCCAGATTGGATGGCGCTGTGGCATCGGTGGCGCCATGCGCTGGTGTCGTGGGTGGCGCTGTAGCTCTATGAGGCGTTAGTTCATCCTCATCGTCGTCGTCGTCGTCGTTTACATCATCCACCATGTATTCCTCCTCGCAGAAGGAGTAGCCCAAATCTTCGTCCTCCTCGTAAAGCTGCTGCTGCTCCGCGGAGTCCAGCAACCCCGGATGACTGCTAATGGCAATTGGTGGTTGAGTGGTCGCTTGTCGTGTAAACATAAAGTCTGGATGTGTTTTAGTTAGCGCCTCTAATGCCTCCAATGAGGCGGCGGGATTTAGTTGCGGTGCACTTAGTTGTTGTTGTTGTGGCTCATTGTTTGGCTGCTCTGTTGTGGTTGCTGTTGTTGTTGATGTTGTTGTTGCTGCCGTTGCTGGTGTCGGTGAAATTGGCTTAAAGGCATGCTGCTCATTCAAAGCCAATGGACGATAGAGTAATGGACCTTGTGCCACTTGGTGTTGCTGCTCCTGCTGCTGCTGTTGTTGCATTTGGCGCCGCAGCTGCTGCAACTTGCCCGCCGCCGTTTGCGTCGTCTGAAAGTGGAAGGTGTGATGTTTGCGCAGGGGCAATCGCATGGGTCGCCGCACTACTAAACAATCATAGGCCGCAGCTGGATCGGCATGGGTGGTGGCAGCTCCATGTGGCATGGGGGCATATCTTAAATTCTCATCGCTGATGGCTGTTAATCGAGTCGCTTGCAGCAGCAATTCATTTGGCATTAGCATTTGTTGTTGATGATTGCCGTCAGCATTTGTGGCGACTTCATTGTTGTTGTTGCTGCTGCGGCTGATTCCAATTTGCTGGACAGTCCCAGACCCAAAGCCGTACCCATGCCCGCCGCCGACGGCTGTTGACGCGCTCGCAGTGTACGCGGATTGGGCGCTATGACCGTAGGCAGAAGGGGTCGGCTCAGTGGCGTTGTTGTTGCTGGCGGCGGAGGGGTCGTTTGTGGCATGGGCGTAATGCCATTTGATATGTGCGTAGGGGTCGCTGATAGTCTGTCGTCGTAGTTTCTTGTTGCTGCAGGGTATGATGATGTTATTGTTGTTGGTGTTGTTGTTGTTGCTGCTGCTGTCGTCGGGCCGTTTAATTGCTAAAAATGGATTATTCGCCATTTTGGTTTGCTGTTAGTTGCGTTAACACATTTAGGCCAAAAGCGTATAAGCGTGTGTGTGTGTTTGTTTGTTTGTATGTGTGTGTAGGTTGCATGCAAAGCAAATAATTAACATAATTGTGTTGTTGTACGCAGATGTTGTTGTTTTTGTTGTGGTTGTTGTTGTTGACACACCGTATTAGTGTATTATTGTTATTTGTTGTTGACGTAGCAAACGTAGTGTTGTAAAGTTGTTTTCCATCAAAATGTGTGTTGCAAAAAATTAAAAAAAATAAATAAAATGTTGCATGTAATAAAAGCAAAATTAAATCATATAAGTTAAGTGTTGTTTTGAAATCATCAAACTAATAAAATCTTGTGCTAAAATGTTCTTGAAAACTATATAAGGAAAAGTATGTTTTAGAGGAGTAAGGAGATATATTGCAGTTTGACTCGAGTACTGTACTACTACTAGGGCGAAGCGTAATCTCTTTCTCTTTTTGATTTCGTAAATCATTTCGGCAGTTCGGAATCTAAATATGATACAGCTCAAAATTTGATAAAATATTATCTTTTCAAGCTTTAAAGATCAACAAAGCGATTTAATGTCATTCTTGGGAAAATTGACCATCTATTTAATATTTGGAAGTATAATTCGGAGACCATGACCATTTTTAAAATTTCTTTTTTTACGAAAAATCTTCAAACTTTTTTCAGTTAGCCCATTTTCTAGAAGCTGCACGTTTCCCCATCACGAATTTTACCGAAGCTGAGGAAGAGACAAAAGGCATCCAACACCTGCTATGCGACTGCCCGGCGCTTCTTAGAAGACAAACCCAGTTGCTGGACAAATCATTCTTTGAGGATCTGGGTAGTCTAGCCTATGTGCCCTTAGCGGATCAGGCTGCTTTTGTCGAAACCTCAAAATTGTTCTGCAACATGAAAGACTTAGGCAATTAGGGATGTCCTACAGTTTTTGATCCTCCTACACAATCCCTCTCTTTCATCAATTCCTTTCCTCCCCTTTTTTAAGTATAACCTCATGGCCTCTGGGTGATCTCAGTCACTATCTGAGCTGCCTACACAACCTAACCTAACCTAACCTAACGATCGTCGAAGATCGAATCTTCAAAATGGCTCTTCAACATGAGAGACTTAGGCGATTAGGGATGCACCTACAGTGTTTGATACTCCTCCACAATCCCTCCCTTTAATTTCTAACCTCGCTCTCAAAAAACACAATGGACCTCAGACCATGAGAGGGAGATCTCAGTCACTGTCTGAGCTGCCTACTCAGCCTAACTTGACCTATTTCCCTTGGGCTAAAGGGACCCTTTATCACATGACCTCTTCTATATAGACTTCTATAAAATCAGTGCTCTTGATGTGTGCGTGTATCCCTATTGACCCACATGTCAAGTCAAACTCCCAACTCCCGCATAAAAGTAAGCTAAAAGCGGCTCAAAAGCTGGGCAAAGCATTCACACAAACTGTACTTACCTCATGAGGCGTCAAACGAAGTGGCTGCTGGGCCGGCTGCTGCTTCTTGCATTTTCGATTGCTGGCCGTGCTTACGCTACTGGCCACCGACAGCATGGAGGCTGAATGTCCCGGCTGATGTCCCAATTGGTACTGCTCGTAATCCTCGGGTGTGGTGATTTCTGCATTGCCTGCGCCATGCTGCTTCTGTTGATGACGATTACAGCGCCCAGCTGCGTTGCTAAGACCGATTATAGTGCCGGTGCCACTGCTATATAATGAGGTGCAGGACGATAGCGAGGTTGGATCTGTAACGCCGCTGCCGCTGGCGCTGCCACTGCCACTGCCGCCGCCCGCTTGACCATCGTGCTGCGATGAGGAGGCGGATTCATAGGACGAATTGATGTGCGCGGGTGAGCCAGCACGCACCAGCGGCTGTCCATCCACATTCATATAGACAGGTGGCACACCAGCGCCGCGCTGCTGCAGCTGTTGTTGCTGTTGCTTCTTGCCCAGCTGCGAGTTGGCAAAGCCAGCGCCAGAGCTTTTATGCGCCTTGGGTGTTTTTTGTGCCACCAGGCCCAATGTGCCACCCGGCAAGGGCGTGACATGAGATTCATAGGAGCTATTCGATATGCCCGAATCGCTGCGATAAATGCTCAAACGCTCCGGCTCCATCAGCTGAAAGTCCGCGCCCGCATTGGCTGCATCACCCTTTTGCTGGTGCTGGCGATGGTGATGTTTTTTCTTTTGGCCAGCTGTGGCAACAACTGCAGCACCACCAGCATTTGTGGCTAGCCCCGTGGGCTGCGAGTGCAGCTGCACTGTGGCCGTGCTGCAGCTGCTGCTGCCTGGCACCAGAGCTGCCTCTATGTCCGATTTATCCGTCAGATTCTCGTACACGGGCGGATCATAGAAACGCAATGGCTGCTTAAGTGCGACTGTGCCTAGGGAATCAATATCGCCATGGCTACCGCCAGCAAAGGAGTGATGCCGTTTGCATTTGTTGGCTGCTTGCGCCGAGCTTGCCACCACCAGTGAGGCATTTAAGTTATAGGGCGGCGCTGGAGCTGTCGTTTGTTTTTTATTATTGGCTTTGCCGGCGCCCGGAAACTTTAGTGAATAGAATTTTTTGTCCATGTCCATGCGTTCCAGCAGGCTGCCGCCTTTGCGCTTTACACGCTGCATGCTGCTGCCGCCTAGCTCTCCGGCTGCTTCATATTTCTTAAAGTTACTGGCCGCCAGAAAGGGATTGGTATTGAGCAGCGCCGAGCTGGGCGCTGGTGGCGGCGGTGGTATGCCCGCTGCCGCAAGATTGACGCTGGCAGCGCCAGAGCGTTCCACTACCGCATATGTGGGCTGATAATCATGCTCGATGGCGTTCAGTAATTGCGCATTGGAGGCGGAATTGGTGTGGAATTTCTGCTGCTGCTGCTGCTGCTGATGATAGTACTCGTTGTAGCTGGTTTTGGGAAAGCAAGTGCTCAGATTATAGGTTATTTGATCGTTGCCCCGCTCTGTATCCGACGACTCCTGTTGGAGTCCTCCCTGCCTTTGGTCCTGTATGTTATGCAGGCTGCGATTATGTGTCTGTAGTGTGGATGTGGCACCACGCACGTATTGCATGGTGTTGTATTGCTGTTGTTGTTGTTGCTGTTGCTGCTGGTAATGTTGCATTTGTTGTTGTTGCTGTTGATGGTGTTGTTGTTGTTGCTGGTCGTAATAATGTGGCTGGTGATGATGATGTTGGAGAGTCTGGTGTTGTTGCTGCTGATGCTGTTGGCTGATATTTCCATTTAGTCTCTTGGGTCGTGGAGCGACGCGCACCACATTTGTGTTGTTATTAAAATTTGTAGGGGTAGTAGAGAACTACATATATATATATGTGAGTATATATATATATCATGCATATAGCGTTTGTTGTTGTTTTTGGCATTAGTCGCAGGCGAGCGGGGGTTGATTTTGTGAATAAAAAACATTTAAACATTTGATTAGTCAAGTGATTAGTTTTGAGTAACTTTAAGGCTTTGTTAATTAGTTTGAATTTGTTGGTTAGTTACAGCTAAGATTTAGTATGATCGTTATATACTTAAATTGCGTGGTGTTAATTATAAACTGTGTGTTCTGGTGTGTTTATGTGTGTGTATATAAGTTTGAGGAGCATTTGAACTATCGAACAACATTTAGGGAGTTACGTGTGAACTTCAAGTTTGGACGGGTTTATTATAAATTTGTTATATAGTTAATAGAGTTGTGTGTTTTTTTGGTAAATATGCGAACTTCGACTAGAAGGTATAGCTTGGTGGAAAAAATATTGTAAAATCTAGAAGAACGAATCAAAATCAAAGCCTACTCATAAGCTTTGTTACAGGTAAATCATCTGACTATTCCAAAGCCATTAAGAAGAGATTCGAGACGTAATTGCGTTGAGTTTTTTCTAAGAAATATATTATGATTCTATGGATTTTGGTAAGTAAGGACTCTCTGCTCTTAATCACCTCTCGATTCCCCAGCCACTAAGTAACCTTTTCAAGACTAATATATAGAAAGTAAGAACTCCCTGGAGGTTGAAGTGGTTCCTACAAATGCATTTACTCTGTTGCAAGTTTTGAACTTTATTATGGGAAATTTTAGCACTATACTTCCATACCCATTATTAGGTATTCTCCTTGTTACCTTTGCATAGCCTCTCTGATGCGATCTTGAGAAGTCTAACTGAATTATTAGGGATGAGATTCGAAAACATTGTTGGGCAAACTTACAAAAATAAAATTTCATTTAAAGAAATGATCGAGAAATAAGAGAAGGAATTTTAAATATTTTACTCATACTTTTATACTCTTGAAAGAAAGTATTTAATAAACGAGATGTGCCACCCATAAGCTAGACTTAGAAATAACTGAGAAGGTAAAGAAAATCTTAGCTTGATAAAGTAAGTTGAATCGATTTCAAGGTATTGCTAAGGAGAACTCATACTCCAACTTTTTTGGATTCTCATTATCATAAGCGGAACGATATTTCTATTTCATAGAACTGATTCTAAATAACAAGATTTCCAATAAATGACAGTTGTATTCCTAATAAAAAAACTTATAATTTTGGCAGATACCGCTTAATGAGATCGGCGTGATAACTTTCGATATCTGTAAACTTCCGAAAATCATCAGCTTGGGAGATCATAAACAGAAATTTGTATAACTTTTATTCTCATCAGCTTTTAGCGAAAAAAAATATATATTTTTCGCTATAAATGTACTATTGAAAACTAAACAGTCCAGAAACTTTCTAAACAAAATCTGTAATTTCAAAACCAATTTTAAGAGTTTTTTATATATATCGGCGAAAATAAGTGAAGCGAGCCACTTCTTTTTTCTACCTCTTCGATTTTGATGACTTTTATATATATACTGTATATATGTGGAAGAGCTACTAGACTATAATAACCACGTCAAATTTTATTGCCAAATTCCGATCGAGTTATCGATAACTGAAAGTCAGATTTTTCGTTTGTAGACTTTTCCTTGACAAGCCATTTCTCCTAAAGGAATAAGAGTATCGACGCAATTTAATATACAAAAAATTCCTTTTGAATCAATTCATTTTAAACTTACAAAAATTGTACTTTTTTTTTTTTATTAAGAAAGTTTTTTTTTCATTTTTAAAATTTTTTATTTTTATTTTAAAATTCAAATTCACTTTAAAAAGAAGTTTAACGCAATTTTATGCTCATTTTTGGACGTTGTTACTATTAGATATCTATTATAATCATCAAAATCGAAGAGTTCGAGGACAAAGATGACCCTTCATTTATTTCACATAATCACAAAAAGGTCTCTTAAAATATTTTCTACAAATTCTTGATTTTTGGATAGTTTTTGGATGTTAAGTTTTCATTAACTCATTTATGGACTAGTTACTAAAGTGAGCTAAGGATTTTAAAGGATTGATTTTTAGATTATCAAAAGACAATTTTTAGTTAAAATAATTTAAAAAATGTTTAAATTACAGAAAATTCATTCGAAAATAATTATTCATGAAAAAAACTAATAAGAGTATATATATACCTGCGAGAAAATATTCTCGTATGGAATTCTGTTTTTAACGAAAAACCAATGTCCTAGTAATATTTAAGGAAACTCCTAGAATTACAATATTTTAAAAATATAAATTTTGACTGCAAAGCCAGGACCTAAATTTGTTAAAGAGATTCATTGAAAGGAATCTTTGAAAAAACCTATAGTGGCATAGTTCTTGAAGAGATTGAGTAGTAAAATTTCTAGTTTTAAGATATTTCAAATTTAAAAAGTATAATGTTATATTATCTAAGTTATTTTGGTCACTTTCTAGTTAAGTTCGCATATTTAAAGAAATTTTTAATTAATTGTTGAATTGAAAAAGGGTTTAAAAATAAGAACAAAATGGTTTGGAAATATACTATAAATGTACATTACTTAAAAGCTATTTATGAACATTTTATTTCTAGCGTGAACAAAATAGGCTTAAAATAAATTCAGCAATATTTGATAAACTTAAAACATTTATGGAACTTACAAACTAATTATATAGAATACAAAATACGGACTATTATAATATATTACAATAAAAATAATTTACCAAAAATAAAAATAAAAAAAATTCACTGCAACGTAAATGCTTATTTAAATAAATCATTATTAATTTTTTTTACATATATATAAAAAATAACGATTTCTTAAATTTGCTGGCTGGCTAACAATCCTTGACCAGCGCACAAAAAAAAAAAAAAAAAAAAAAAGCGGAAAGGTAGTAAATGGCATATAAATGAAATGGAAATGATACCTCTAGAATCAGGATAAAAAAAAACAAAGGAATACAAAGAGTAGAGAGTACATGAAAAAAAAAAACAACTGTCACAAATGACAAATGAATGATGAATGGCTGATGGCAGCCATCATTAGGCATTTGGGAGCAAAAAGCTTAAGGAGTAAGCTAGTTAGCTATATATATGGACATATATATATATGTACTATATGTATGAATATATATTGTATCATTAACAGAATTTCCTTTTTTTTGTTTTTGTTTTTGCTTTAACGACAGACAAATTACACAATTTTTGTTGACTAGAGAGAAATGAAAATGAAACTAAAGCAAATTGCATAACAATCAAGCCACTAAAGACAAAGAAACAAGGATAAGGACACAAATATATATAATACATATACAATATATATATCTCAAGAATACATGTAAAAAGAGGCATAGTAGGCAAAGTTTCGACTTATATAAGTTAGTTGGTAGCATAGAAATTGGTAAGGCAATTAGCAATGACTTGGCATGTGAGTGCAACGAGTGAGTGAGTGTCAATGAATGAGTGAGTAAATGAGTGAGTTAGTGAGTGAGTGAACGAGTGAGTGAGTTAAATGAATACTCATAATAATCAAGATAACGCTAGAGAAAATATCGAATTTTTTTGAAAAAACATAAATGTGTTATAACTGTACCTTGTTAGGTGCCGTTTGCAGACCATGAAACGGTAGATTCTCATACTCGCCAGGTTCCGTCAATGGATCCCCCAGTGAAGACGACTTGTCGTGTACTATATATATATACATTGATATATATATATATATATGATTGGGCATACATAGGCATCGGTAATACATTATATATATAGACGTTGAGGCAAATTAGCGTTGGTTTTTTTTTTGTTTATATAATTTTTAAACGTTTTTTTTTTGTTTTATTGTAGTGTGTTGTAAGGCGCGCGGCGTTGTATTTTTTTATTTTTATATTTTTTAAATTAGAAGCAAAACGCAAATGTTGAATAAAAAGTAAAAGTTGGAGAGGGAAATAAGAAAAAAGAAATGAATTAGTCAAATTGAAATAAATAAATTATATGGCTATTTTTTTTTTTAAAGCGCTAAAACTAAACTTAAATGTCTTTTATTTTTTGACCTAAACTAATTTAGGGTAAAAGTGTAAGATTTTAAATTAATTGAAGTAACATAAAAAATATAAGTCTCACTTAAATTTTAAATATTTTTGTTTAATTTAACAAAAAACTTGCATGCAATGCACAAGCAGACAACATTTAAAAAGGAGCTAAGGTGCATGCTTAATTTTATTTTTAAAACAAAACATTTAAATTTGGAACGGCACGAACAAAACTAAATGCTCAAGCGGATTAATGAAGGTTTTAAAATTTTTAATAAAAATTTGGTAACCTGAATTTAAGCTTTGATTTTTCGCTGGCTGTTTTCTTACTTGAAGTTCGTTGTTATATAAGCACTTCGATGTTTGATTCATTAAAGATTACTTACAATAAATAGCGATAATGATTACAAAGAGAATTGAGTAAGTGATAAAATTGTTGTAAAATATATAGGTGATTGAAATATAAAAATAATATATATGTAGGACAATGTTGTGAGTGTGTGAAGAGGTTTAAGGTTTCTAGCTGCCTTAAAAAACTTTTTAATTAAATAATAAAAGTATTAATATGCTGTTGAAATGTATCAAGTATAAGCTGTATATGATCTGCATTAAAATAATGTTAAAATGTAAAGCAACAGAGTTGAGAGCTATCGCTGCTAATTCTTCTCTCACTATTCTGTAAACCGCTGATCAATTGCCAGCTGCAATTATTATGTTAAAATATTAGACAACAGATTTGAGAGCTAGCGCCTTGCACTCCTGTTAATGGCCGTTCTAATTGTACATTATCAATGTTAAAATGTACTGCACTACAGCATTGAGAGATATCTCTGTTAATTACTCTCTCACTCATCTGTAAAGCTGTTAATTATTGTCTTGCTCTGCTGTAAAGCGCTGGTCAATTGCCAGCTGCAACTAAAGATAATGTTATGTGTGTTAAAATGCTGTCGCTGTTAATTATGCTTTCTATCCACTGGAAAGCGCTGTTCAATTGCCACCTGCAATCATGTATGTTAAAATGTAATACAGCAGAGTTAAGAGCTATCGCTGTAACTTTATTTAATTGCCAGCTGCAATAATATATCTACAGGGTCCGGCACTCGAAATTCAGACCGCTCGCGCAGCTGACGCACGGGCATCAGCTGTCTGTAAGTTAGCTAAATGACAGTTTAGAGTATTGTTTACAAGCGCACGAAAGCATTTTGACGTGAGTAAACGTGAAAAAAAATCAGTAATGGATTTCAAACGTAATAGTGTAGTTGCATTATATTTAGCTGGAAAATCACAGCCAGCGATTGTTCGTGAGCTCGAACACCTTAAAGTAAAAAAAGTTTTCGTTTATCGCACCATAACTCGTTACAATGATACTGGTAGCATCGCAAAACGTCATGGCGGTGGTCATCAAAAGACTGAAACGTCACGTGAGATGGTTCAAAAAGTGAAGAAGCGACTTGAGCGAAATCCCCGACGAAGTGCCAATCAAATGGCGAAAGAACTGAAAATATCTGACCGTAGCATCCGTCGCATACTGAAAAATGATCTCAAGGTCAAGCCTTACAAGATCCAAAAGGCACATGATCTCACACCGAAGCAGCAACAAGTCAGACTTGAGAGAGCGAAGGAGTTGCTTCGCTTGGCCGAAAGCGGTCAATTGCCGAACATTGTGTTTTCTGACGAGAAAATTTTTACAATTTAGCAATTTGTAAACTTTTAAAACGATAGGGTTTACTTGAGGGACCGTTCAACGAGAATTTGAGTCATCGATTGGCCACCAGGAGGCAGCACCCGCCACAGATAATGGTTTGGGCCGCTGTAACCGCAGATGGGCGCTCTCCAATCGTTTTCATCGAGCCTGGCGTCAATGTGAATGCGCAATATTATCGGGAAAGTATTCTGGAGGTTGCTTTGAAGCCGTGGGCAGACAAACATTTCGGTGGCAGACCATGGACGTTTCAACAGGACTCGGCACCGTCTCACAAAGCTCGAGTGAACCAAGAATGGCTGAAAAACAACGTTCCGAACTTCATAACGTCCACACAATGGCTCTCGAATTCACCAGACGCGAATCCGATGGATTATTCTCTTTGGGCCATTTTGGAGAGCAAGGTCCGAACTAAAAGATACAACAGTCTCGAGGCGCTGAAAAAAGCCATTGTCCACGAGTAGGCCAAAATACCTGCAAGTCACATTCGGGCAGCTTGCGATTCATTTTTGGACCGTCTCAAGGCCATAGTGAAGGCAAAAGGTTTTTAAATTTCGTAATATTTTTACACATTTTGTACCTTGAATTGAGTAAAGGTAATTTTCCAAAATGAATTTATGGCCTTTTTAATTGGTTACACACCTGTATATATATAAAAGAAAGTAACACTTTTTATAACTCAAGAACGGATGAACCGATTTGGCTGAAAATTGGTGGAGAGGTAAGTCACTATAGAACGTAGTATATAACATATTGCCATATATACAAAAACTGCTATTGTAGTTAATCAATGTCCGAAGTCCAATATCGTTTCAATCATTGAGAACAGTGAATGGCGTATTGTGTGCAAAGTATCGAGAGGCATGTCAAAAATTGAATATGTCCGAAAATGATTGGCACTTGGATCAAACTTTAGCAGATGCAGCTATTACGGCTCATCCATATCAAATACGTGTTCTATTTGCGATTATTTTGGCAGCTTGCTTTCCTTCAAATCCAACTGAATTGCAGATAAAATATCAAGATTATTTATCTGAAGATATTTTGCTTCGAGTACGTCAAACAAAACGTAATCCAGCTATGGAATTTTCGCCGGAAGTTTACAATGAAGCTTTAATTCATAATTAAGATCTATGCTTGGCGATGGTTAATGAAGCATTATGACCATTAGGAATGCCGTCTCGTAATCGATCGATGCATTATATGTTTTAATTGAAAGAAATGCAACGAATTAAATTAATTATCAATCTAATCGTACTGCCCAGGACGTGAAGATCGCAATGAACGTAAAAGAATTCGGTAAAGACAGACCCGTCAAGCGCCTTATTCGACTAATAATGGTAAAAGTTTGAATCAAGCTGCAAACTAATCTAAAAAAATTAAATTTTTACGAAAAGCTAAGTAGAGAATCTTACGATGTTTATTAATTTTAAGAGTATTTAAAAAGTTTCGGCAGGACAACGTCTGCCGGGCTCACAAGTTATGTATAAAGGATGTTTTCTATAATATTCAAGTCAACAGAAATGTAGAAGAATTTATCAAATCGTTTGATAAGCATTCTTGCAATTTAAGATTCGACGTAGCATAAGTAAGCGAAGATGTGGCTTGGCTTTTTAACATTTTTATGCAACTTCCTAGAGAGCATTATCATTCACCAAAACGGAGCGTATTTCCACATAACGATGAGCTCTTTTTAAGCTCTTTTCTAGTACACAGTTATGCGCAAGGCTAACAAGCTGCTTGTCTAACCGAATCTAGCCTTTCTAATTTTTAGACGTACTTTATTTTAATAATTTTAATAAAAGTCAATACCTTCAATAGAAGGAAGTTAATATCCTTCAAAAATGTAATCTCTTTATGATGTTCAAAATAACTTTACTCAACGATATCTTCAATTTCATTCGTATATCCTTCTCTTTGAACTAATTTTGCTTACATTTTTGATACATTTTTCTGGTTTATTGCTTTTATCATTTTTATTGCATTCTCAACAGTATTAAATTTAACCAATATCCTTTTAATGCTGCAGCTGGCATCCTGCTACCTTGTTTATAAGCTAACGTTTTGCTATATATTTCATTTATTTGCGCATTGTCATGCTAAAAGTCTTGCTCATTTATTACGTATACGTCAAATATATATTGCGTATAAGTCATGTTAGCCATATGTAACACAAAAATCTCATTTAAAAGTGTATACAAAAAAACTCATATCAAGTTTCCTTTTTTAATTTAAAAGCTGTTTTTAACTTCATTTAGTAGTCGGAGTCCATACATAGAAATCCACTTTCAATAATGCAAGTCATCTGGCTGCAATAACCTTTGACATTACACATACACAACAGAGTCCTTGGCTTTATAAAGCCATGTATACAATATCTAGCATGAAGTTTACAATTTAAACTTAAAAAGCACACAAAACATGTAATATGTGTTGTGAAAAAATGTAATAAATGTAAGAGATTTATGATGATTTGAAATATGGTTGGGATTGTAAATGTACTGAGTTTTTTTTTTTTCTTGGAGATGACTTGTGAGTTTCTTACTTTGTACGCGTTCGACCTTCGTGGGTGATACCATTACGGTGCGTTTGAGCAGGGGTGGCAGGGTGCCAGCCGAGCCGCTGCTTGGGCTGGTCACGATTTGTCCAGGGCGACGTCGCAAGGGCAATGTTGGCGGTGGGGGACGCGGCGGCGGCGTGGGGCATTTCAAAATGCCGCGCTGTGGCTGACGCTCCAAGGAGCTCACGCCAAGCCCAACGCGGCGAGTATTGGGACTGCCCAGGACTGGTTTGACAGGTGTTTGTGTGGGTGTTGTCGTTGAGGTCCTGTCGGATGAAGACGTTTGAAATGTCACAGAGGCAGGTGATCGGACACTGCTGGGACTGCAAACGGCTGTGGTCAGTGGCTGCTGCACTGTCGTTGCCGTTGTGGTTGCTGTTGTGGTTGTTGTGGTTTCATTAGTTGTTGTTGTAGTTGTTGTTGTGGATGTGGCAACTGCAGCTTCATTACTTTTGCTGGGCGTCTTTTTGTAGGTGACTAAGGTGAGTTAATGCGTATGTGTGTGTGTGCGTGTGAGAGTTGTAGCGAGAGAGCGCAACATAAAATGAGCAAATAATAATAATATAAATAAAATAAATAAAAATTTTAAAAATGATTGAAATAAATAAAGGACATGAACTGTTTTCAATTTCGATAATACTTTTTAGGGAAATCGATAGCAATTTTAATACAACTTTAATGTGATGTTATCGTTAGTTTAGAGTCTGTTAAGAGTCCTTTCGACGGACATTAAAATTTATTATCTAGTATTTTTTTTTAAAGATTAAAATTTCGATTCTTAGGATTCTTAAAATCCATTAATTTTTTTTTGGAAATCAACCGATACTAAAGGTTATGATCCAATATTGACCTTAGTATCGAAATTTTCGTGCTTTTTGGTTCCATTATGTCCATTTGACATCATAACCAACCATTTATGGTCAATGGGCTTCATTATCCTAAAATATTGATCAATATTGGCAAACTGTCTTTAAAAATTGCAATCAAAAAGTTTTATCCGTTCAATTTACAGCTTTCATAATGTCGTAGGAAAAACATATAATGTTAACATACATCGTCTGCTGATGTTAACTCACTCCCTCTGTTAATAAATGCCAAGCTATGCTAAGTTTATATGTACTTTAGCAGAGAGACCTGGCATTCAGTGTAAAGTGTTGGCATAGGTACAACGTTCAAGGAACAAAGGCAGTTTTTCTTGAAAGATCGATCTCCTATGACACTACACTACCGGGTAAAAGTTTCCGGACACTTGAGAAACTATACGGAATTGATTAGCTATCTCGAAAACTTCTCAGAGCTTCTTGTTGTTGAGTGGAGTGTTGAAGACTTTAAAAAGGTGCTATGAACGGATGAGCCGAAATTCTAGATTTTTTGTAATAAAAGAATATTGTATTGGCGATATTATGCACATGAAAAATCGATGCCAAACCGCATTTCCCCAACCGTTAACATGGTAGTGGCTCTATTATGATCTGGCGAGCTTTCTCATTCAATGGTGTTACCCGATTACACAGAATATATGAACCGGCCAAGGATTCGTAATGTTGTAAAACAACGATCCAAAACACTCATCCCAATTTTGCAGAATCTGTCTGCAAAATAAACAATAAGATAGAACGGCCCAATTCACTAATCTATTTCCCATCAAACTTCTTTGGGAAGAACTTGATCGTCAAGTCAGGAAACAGTGTTAGTATTCAAAAGAAACTCTCTGGATTGCATTAAAGAAGACGTGGGAGCCGCTGGAACCAACAGTTCTTCAAAAACTTGTCAACGGAATGCCTCGAATCATCGCAAAAGTATCAAAAGTTAAAGGTGGATGTTTTGACCTAATCGTTCTAGGTGTACAAACACAGTTAAAGTAATATATTTAATAGTTTTAAAAAGAATCATCTCATGAATAAAGTTTTTTCACTTGCTATCAATAGTTTCGAATGTTCACGATCAATTTTTTGAACCTTAATTAGTAATTATTAGGTGTCCGGAAACTTTTGCCCGGCAGTATTTTGGAAATTGAGCTGGCTAACAGTGTATCACAATTTACTCTAGCCAAGAGCTTTGAAGTGAACATTTCTTATCTTTAACAACCTTTGCCTATCGCTTCCCTAACATTTATCGATAACAGCTGCAGACAGCAGTTGCTGCATTCTATTGCAATCAAAATTGAAAACAGTTCTGTGTTCTAAAAAGCTTTGTATTTTTTTACCACTACCGCTGCAGCGTATGCCCTTGAGTCTGTGCTGCACGCCAAATGGTGAGCCATCGCTCGGACGCTGACCACGTCTACCCCAGAAGGGTTGACGCAACACGCCGCCAAGCAAGCCCACATGGCTGCGCTGACTATCCCTCGTGCCATCCTCCAAACTGCCCGGTTTCTTGGCACGCCTAAAAACAAATGCCAAAATGCGCTCCATGCGCGCCATTTTGTTTTGTGACGGCACTATGGCGGGCTGTTCCGTTTCTGCCGGAGCCGCTGCTGCACTTAGGCAGGCCTCTGTCTCTGGCGTTAGCTCTTGTTGTTGTTGTGCGGTATTGGTGGCACCTTGGCTACCGCTGTTTGTTGTTGCACCATCTGTTGATTGTAAGGCGGCAAGTAGCACCGTTTTAGAGCGCAAGCGACTATTATGACGTTCCAGAGTCGTCATCGTTGTAGTCGTTGTGGTCGTCGTCAGATTGGATGCATTCGCATCTGTCACCTCGGTTAGCATGGTGCTATTGGAGTTAGTTGTGCTGTCATTCAATACGGCACTCAATTGTGCGGACAATTGACTGGCATTGTTGTTGTTGTTGGTGGTGCTGGGATTTGGTTTTAGTGTCATGCGATTCACGGCCAGATTCTCTTTGGTATCGCTGCTTACGTGCAGCATAACACCGGGACGCAGTGGCCAGCGGGGCGGTGATTTGGGTGCCAAACATGCGGGAGCAGTGCGTGTGGGCGGAGGCGTGGCCAGAATGCTGCCCAGCTCGTTGTTGTTCTCATGCTCAGTGGTTGTTGTAGTTGTTGTTGTTAGTGGTGATGCTTGTTGTTGTTGCTGTTGTTGCGGTGGCAACAAAGTGGCCGGCAGCAATGTATTTGGCAATGTTGTGTCTAGCATGGGCCGTGCCACGCCCACTTGTGGCGTTAAAACCGGCTGATATGACAATACACTGGGGCGTATGCGTAATATAGTGGTGAGTTGTTGTTGTGCGTTGTGTGTTGGTTAGATGTAAAGCGTGTTATATAAGCAAGCGACACATATATGACAAAATACACATACGTTACACACATACACATGTATACAAAGCAAACAAATACATAAACACATATATGAGCATGTATATATAAGGAGCGCACACACAAATTGTTGTTTGCCATAACAAAAGTTACATTTTGTTTGTGTTTATTTTGTTGTTGTTTGTCAGTTTGTCATTGTTGTTGTTGTTTATTTTTGTAAAATGTTTATTTTTATTTTTTTTTTGTGTGTATTTTGTTTGGTGCGCACAATTAGCATTTTTATTTAAGTTTATTTTAATATGCAACGAAAGAAAAAAATGTAAAAAATAAATTTAAAATAATGAAATTAAAAATGTTTTTTTTAGCAATTTAATATTATCAAATGTTTACATGTAATAATTATATAAAAAAGCATGCTTTATATTACAACTTTTGGATGGTCAAACTTGAAAGCTGGCTAAGGCCTAGAGAGAAACTTCTGAATATAATTGAAAAAATATATTTAAAACATAAGCGCCTTAAAATATTTATAAGACAAACTTTGAAAGCTGCTTTTCCCACCCAGAAATACTTTGAAATCTGCTCAAATTGTTTTCATCTTGTTTTCAATAAAATTATTTTCTTGGAATTTAAAACATTTATTCAAGAAAAATCAATTAAATGTTAATTTAGAAAAAGTAAATAATTTACGATTAAGATTTCCGAGAAATGTTTAATGAAAAATAGGCTTTGAGTAAAATATTTAAGAAAAATCAATTAAATTTTAATTAAAAAAAAAAAATTCACAATTAACATTTCCGAGAAATTTTTAATGAAAAATCGGCGTTGATTGCAATATATCTCTTGGAATGCAAGGAAAGTGCTTGAAATGTTATGTTCCATTCGCCATATTTACCAAATATTGTTTCATTTCCAATTGTTCCGCTATGTAGCCTAAAGATTATTGGGTCGCCTACGAGAGAAGGACCATTTAAGGGCTCTAGATACTCTTGCCGAGTCTAGCGAAGATGAATTCTTTTAAAAAGATGTCTTTCAGATGCCAGAAATATGGCGGAAAAACGAGGATAACTCTGAACATTATTTGAAGTAAATTGGTTTATTTAGTTACTTGAGTCCTTTTTATATTTAGCATTTATCAATATATATATTTTTCCTTTATCTTCATCCTGTTTTTAACACGTGATTTTTTTGCTTCGAATTTACTTAAGCATTACAAATCAAACTGCTTGAAAAAATTAATCATGCACCAGAAACACCCTGTAAGGGCTTATGAGTTACTTCATAAGGCACCTATTTTGTTTTTAATTAGAAGAAAGAACACAAAAATTAAATTTAAAAGTATAAATTTATGATTTTGTGATAGCTTAGCTCCCTCTACTCTTGAACAGGAGACTCACTTGGAGGTCCTAAAAGCGAAACAGGTTAGGGTTAGGTTAGGTTGTGGCGGCAATTGGGAGTGTCTCACTTAGGCCAAGGACAGGCCCGTTGCGATACCGCTGTAGTCAGCCATTTCAACACTCTTCCCCACTTGAGAGGTCACCTACATGAAGTGAGGAAGCCATCCGGCAGCCTGAATGAACCTTTAGGACTTTGGACTCTGTTCAGAGAGCTGAGATAAATCATCAAGAAAATGTGACCTTAGGAACCTGAATCTTTTACTGCCCAGCCCAGGGCAATGACAGAAAAAGTGTTCCACTGCCTCCTTCTCATCACCAAACTTCAGCAGAAGTCATTGTGGTAAGCATTCAACCCGGATGCGTGATTCCCTACCAGCCAATATTCTGAGATAGCACGGATAACAGGTGAACACTGGGCTCTATTCAGACAGCAAAGTTCCTTGGTTCTTTTACTGCAGTATGTCGGCCAAGCTTGCCGCAAGATTCTACACGTGTTCGATATTCGATTCCACGTTTTATTTGCACAGAGAGCGAAAACATTTCGATTTCTTGGGTATACCCTGGCCCTCTTTGTCTTGAAGGAGGATAGTGGTAGTTTCTTGTCCAGCCAGTTCATCCGCAATACAGTTGCCCTCGAATGTTGCCCTCCCTATGTCCTGGGACCCATATGAGTTGAATTCAAAACTACTCAGCTGTGTCCTCTAGAGACAAGAGGCAGTTACTCACTGACTTCCTACATGAAGTCATCGAAAACAGGGACTTAATAGCCGCTTGGCTGTCCGAGTAGATACAAATGTTCTTATTTCGAACTTGTAGGCTTCTTATTGTTATTAAAGCCTCCCGGATTGCAGTGACCTCTGCCTGAAAAACACTGCAGTGGACCGGGAGTCGGAAAGCAGTTCCACGACAAAAAAAAAAAAATTTTGACAAACCTATAGACCTTCCAGATCGATTTGTCTATTATCCAAAGAATATAAGTTACTTAGTATTGGACTCCTTCAAGTTGACAACTGACAGGTTGCAATAAAAAATATATATCGGCGAAAATAAGTGAAGCGGGCCACTTTTTTGGCGACCTTCTCGGATTTTGATAATTTTTACACAGCTGGTAGAGCTACTAGCCATTAGAAACCACGCCCAATTTTATTGCAAAATTCCAATTATTTATCGAGTTATCGATAACTGAATATCGGTTTTTTCATTTTTGGACTATTTTTTGATAAGCCATATCTTCTAAACGAATAAAGATATTGACGCGAATTTTTTTTACCATGACAGATAAAATATTAAATTAAAAAAAAATAAATTGGAATTTTTTTTTAAATTTTTTTTTTAATTTTTTATTTTGAATGTCATTTTATGTGTGGAAATTTGCTGAAAAAGACGTAAAAATAAAAGAGTGTAACTCGTAAATCTGTAGAAGTTATGCTTATTTTTGTGATGGCACCTCGCATTTTCGCCATAGTAAACACTCATCGAAAAATGACACAAAAGCGTAACTCTTTGGAATTGAAAGATAATAAGTTCAAACTTGACATGAATAATGGTTTTGACAATTTAAGATCAAGTTGAAAAGTACCAATGAGTATCATGACCCTGTCTCCAGATATTAAAGGTCAAAGGTCACAAAAATCGGTTTTTTGCAAATAACATTTTACCAGTATTTTAAAATGTTTCCCAATGTTCTAAATAATTGTAATGCATAAAATTCTCTACAAAATTGGTATGCTGGATAACCTTCTAAAAAAAACCGTTCGTGAGATATAGCTTAAAACGCACGGAGTGCTTTGATGTGAAAATTCCATAAAAATTCGTCTGGCACATACGTTGCACTTTGAACACTTCATCTCGTGATGGGTAGCTTGTACGAAATAATGATCTATGGCAATTTTGTAGAGAATTTTACGCATTACAATTATTTAGAACATTGGGAAACATTTTAAAATACTAGTAAAATGTTATTTGCAAAAAACCGATTTTTGTGACCTTTGACCTTTAATATCTGGAGACAGGGTCATGATACTCATTGGTACTTTTCAACTTGATCTTAAATTGTCAAAACCATTATTCATGTCAAGTTTGAACTTATTATCTTTCAATTCCAAAGAGTTACGCTTTTGTGTCATTTTTCGATGAGTGTTTACTATGGCGAAAATGCGAGGTGCCATCACAAAAATAAGCATAACTTCCACAGTTTTACGAGTTACACTCTTTTATTTTTACGTCTTTTTCAGCAAATTTCCACACATAAAATGACATTCACACTTTTTTTCAAAAGTGGTAGATCACTTTTCAATTTTTAAATTTAAAATTAAAAATGATAAAAAATTAAAAAAAAAAATTTAAAAAAAAATCCCAATTTATTTTTTTTAATTTAATATTTTATCTGTCATGGTAAAAAAATTCGCGTCAATATCTTTATTCGTTTAGAAGATATGGCTTATCAAAAAATAGTCCAAAAATGAAAAAAACCGATATTCAGTTATCGATAACTCGATAAATAATCGGAATTTTGCAATAAAATTGGGCGTGATTTCTAATGGCTAGCAGCTCTACCAGCTGTGTAAAAATTATCAAAATCCGAGAAGGTCTCCAAAAAGTGGCCCGCTTCACTTATTTTCGCCGATATATAAATAAAAACGAAAAAAAAATGTTCGCATAAAAAAAATTTTCCACCTATCGACATTTCTGGTTTCTTAGTACCTCAAAGCCTTTCAAGTTTGACCATCGTTAAACAAATCAAAAAATATCAAGCATACGACATGTTACAAACTATTTTCGATAGACGATAAATGAAAAATCAGCACTTACCTTTGATTGGCACTTATGGATACTTCCGTATGATCTTTACCGACAAATCAAAATCAAATATGATTTTTGTTGATGTTTTTGTTGTAGTTGTTTTAATGTTTATTCATGGATGTTCGTATATGTTTGTTTGTTTGTGTGCGTATGTAGATGTTGTTCGTTGCATTATATATTATATATAGATATATAAATATATACATATGCCATAAATATATTAAAAACAAATGACGCGTTTCGTGTGCGTTTTGTCAGCGTTTAAAACAGCGTGTAATGCAGCAGTAACATTTAATGGTTGGTTGAGTTTGTATTTGCGGTTGTTGTTGTTGTTGCAACATGGCATTTATGAAGTGTGGCAAGCAGAGACAACAATATGTTGCCAGAGTTAGTGAAAAAGAGATGCAGCAAGCAAATTAATTGAAATTGTTGCAGAGCGCAAACAATATATAAAAAAATTAAAAAAAAAAGAAGAATAAAAATCAACCATTTTGCATTGTTGTTTTTTCATGTTGTTTGTTGTGGTAGTTAATTAGTGTGCACATTTTTTGTTGTTGTTTTTGTTATTATTGTTGTTGAAGTTGTTATTGTGGCAATGTAATTAATGTTGCGTTTTTTTTTTTGTTTTTTTTTGGTATATTTTAATTTGCATAAATACAAATTTAATGCCAATTTTTTTTTGTTAATTTATTATAATTTATCCAATAAAAGCAAGTGTATTGATGTTCCATTGATGTAGTAGTAGTTGTTGTTGTTTTTGTTGTTGTATGTATATGTTTTCATGTGTGTAGTTGTTGTTGTTGTTATTGTTGATACATAAGCATTGAAACATTGATGCAGCCAAGCAAAATTATGTTCACATTAACGCAATTTATATAGAGCGAATTTTATATATATAATTGAAAATAAAAGAGAAAAAATATAATTATAGTTATATATGAAGCAAATGTTTTTTTTTTAAGTTTACAAAATTATATTTTTCTGTTAAATAAGCAATATTTTAGTTGGTATACACAGCGTAAGCAAATAAGTCTTTACAGGGTGTTCAATTTTGAGAAATATTTTAAATTAATATTTATAATAATAAATTAATGAATTATTTTTACTTGCAAAATAAGTATAATATCAAAAATTGGTTTCTAGATGCTGATAATTTTTAATGATGAAAAAATTTGACTTTTAATTTTAAAAAGCAAACAAATGGCTTAGATTTGAATTAGGATTGAGTCGTAAATATAAGGAAGTATAAATTATTAATTTTTATATCATATTTCCTACTTTCTCAGCAAAATCTCTGGAATCTGATACATATTCCGGCACTTCTAGAAATCGAACTGAATACATTTATATTGTTTGAATTTGATTGAATAATTTTTGGACTCATCATGAAATAGTTTAGGGATGCTCGATGCCGAAAAAACTGTATGGAAATGGTTCCAACAAGAAAAGAACATCGAATGGACGAGCTTCAAGGACCTTTTCGAAAATAAATTACTAGCGCTAAATGTCAAAAATTTATCTCGATACCGATACTAAGCAAATTGGTATCGGATCGACGATTCATCAAGAACAAAAAATATCGGTATCGAATATTCAGAATCGTATTCGATTTTCTCGAATATCAAAAATATCGGATTGGTATCGCGCGTCCTTAAAATAGATGTCTTAAGTTAAATTAGATGCATTAGTTTATTTTTAAATTAATTTTTAACATTTATTAAAATATTTGTTTTCTTCATCTTCACTGTGATTTTAAGCTTTAAAAGACAATCAAATTGATTTCGATACTTTAGCTTATTTTTTTTAATTTTTTTTACCATTTAACAAAATATTTTTTTCCCTCAACCTCACTGTGATTTCAAGCTTTAAAAGACAAAAGAACACCCTGTAAAGACTTATGATTTTCATAAGGGCAACAAATAAAATACATTTGTTTTTTGCACATTAAAAACTTTTAAATACTATACATATTTATTTAAAAAGAGCTTAACCATGGTAATTAAGCAGCACAGATATAAAATAAATTCAAGTGTTTAAATATAATATAATCTACTTTATATTATAAAAACTGCTTTATATAAATAAAAAGTTTATGGAATTGTTGGCTGCTTAAAATTTTTTCTAATAATTAAAAATGGGGATTTATTTAATAAATAAAAAAATTGGTTTGGGCGTAGACTGAAAGATTTTAATTATATAGCAATGCTGCTTAAATAAGGGAATATAATATTTGACGTTGCTTATAATTTTTTATATAACTATGGAAACTTTATAAAATTAAAACAATCACATTTATTTATTTTTCACTTTAGGGTAGTGTCTCATGTTGATGAGAGAAAACGTAAATTTATATAGAAATATTGAGGGATATTTTTTGAATTTCTTAATTTTATGTATTTTTATTATTTTTGACTTAATTTTATTTGGTCATAGGTATTTTGATAAAAAATAAAACCAGGAGAGCTAAAAGGATTAGAACTTCTATTGAGATGATTAAAATTTAAAAAAGCAACAAAGTGACAGCTTCTCTTATCAGGTATAATTTTTTAAAAATAAATTATTGAAAAATTATTGGAGCAACATTAAAAAATGTTGGGACCTTGAATTAATTTCCGGACTTTTTTTTTTAAATTTTCAACTATTTATGCTGAAAAAATGGTCTCAAAATTTAATATTCAATGTATTCTCCATCGCTAGCCACTACTTTTTTTCCTCTTTTTGGTAATTTTCGGATTCCGGTTCGGAAGAGTCACTCATCTTTTGAGGCTATCCTAAATCGACCCAATTCTAGGTGTTTTCATAAGTGAACCGCTGGTCAGTCAAACCAAAGGCCATCGATCGAAATAGGTGGTATTCGTATGGGGTGATGTCCGGAGAGTGCGGCGGTAAGGTAGCACCTCCCATTTTAACGTTTCCCAGTATGTTTTTACGAATTCCCCTACATGGAGCCGAGCATTGTCATGTTGCAAAATAATTTTATCATGTTTTTGCTCATTTTCTGTCCGTTTTTCTCTGAGTGCATGCCTCAAACGCATCAATTGGAGTCGGTAACCATCCCCTGTGATCGTTTCATTCGTATAGAATAGATAACACGAATAGATAATACCACGTTGGTCCCATCAAATACAGAGCCTGAGTTTAGATCCATGAATATTTGGCTTCGCCGTTGGTGTTGATGGCTGGCCGGGCTTATCCCGTGACTTTTTGCGCTTGGGATTATCGTAATGGATCCACTTTTCATCGTCAGTAACAATACGATGCAAAAAACCTTTCCTTTTCTGTCGTTGGCGCAGCTGTTCACATGAGAAAAATTTCCTTGCTTTTGTATCATTCCCAAGGCCTTTAAACGTTTGGAAACGGTTGATTCATCGACGATTAAAGTTTCTGTCAACATTTTGAGCATTTGACACGAATCTTCATCGAGTAATGTCTCCAATTCTTCATCATCAAACTTTTACGGCTGCCCCGGACGCTTTTTGTCTTTTTCATCAAAATCACCACTTTTAATGCGTTGAAACCAATCAAAACGCCGTCTTCTTGATAGAGAATATTCCCCATAAGCTTCCACGAGCAAACGATGACTTTCGGAAGCGGTTTTCTTTGCGAAAAAGCGTCCCAACAAAACTTCCCGCAAATGCTGTTTTTTTCGCCAAAATTTCAAAATTTTTCATCGTAACAAAAAAATTTGATATGCACAAACATTGATTGATGAGTCATTGATATTTTTCCAGTGTATATGTCAATGGCGACATCTATTGTTGGAGTCCGTAAATTAATTCAAGGTCCCAATATAATCATGAAAATTGAAAAATAATTTTAGTTTCGCTCTCTGTTAGGATTTTTTAATTTTAACTCGATTTTGCTTTCATAAATCTAGGCGGTTTGCGAACTCACTAAGATACTTCACTATGATAACTTAAAGCGGTTCGTGAACTCTTAAGGAAATTATGGGAAGGCCAAATATTTTTAATATTATATTATAATCAAATTTTCCGATTGTTCATAGACAGATTATAAATAAAATTCGAAGAAAACAAAAAAAAAATTCAAAAAAAAACTCGTATTATATGACTAACGAAAATGTTTGACGTTCTTAAAGGCAGGAAATAAAAGAAAAATTTTAAAACTCAAATATTTGATTTTTGAAGCAAGCTGGTTTGCAGCTAAATAGAGTATAGAAAATTTAATGAAGCTTTACATTATTTATCATCTTTGTATTAAGTTCGCATGCTTTTGGAAAGACAAGGCTTGGTTTAACATGGTTTGGTTGTTCATGCAAAACTTGAAGCTTAAACGCAAATTTAAAGCACATGCTTAATTTAAAGAGCTCAAAAACAGAAAACTGAAACCAATAAAACAAATAATCAAATTAATTAAAACTAACATAAACCTCACTAAAGCAAATATTAGTTAAACTTAGGTCTTAAAATTAAACAGATTTTCAAACAACCAACTTAAAACACACAACCATTTTCTTTTGATATATTTGTGTAACAAAACTTGAAATACATTTTGAGGGTTTTGTTTTGTAATAGTTGTAAAAGTTGTTGTAGTTGTTGTTATTGTTATTTTGCTGCCTTAAACTATGCTACAAAATATTCATTATAACAAGAAACAACGACTGAGACTGAGCGAAAAAGAGACAGAGACAGAGAGCAATGCCATAACAAAATGGCTGCTTTTATAGTCAGAGTCGTTTATAGTTGTTGTTGTAGTTGTAGCTAGTGTAGTTGTTGTGCTTTTTGTTGTTGTTGTTGTACTCACATTTATCCTGACGCCGACGGCGACGACATATGCATATAATTATGCAACATATTATGATGACGGCCAGCAATAAGCCCAATATGGCGGCCACCAGTATAATGAGCGTTGTTTTGTCCCAGCGTTGCCACCAGGCCAATTGTTCTGTTTGCGTAAAGAAAAAATAATAAGAGTGAAATGTATATGAAAAATAATGTAGCATATTGTGCGGCGTTTAAAAGAAAAAATCCGATAAAGGCTGCTGGGGGAAATTGAAGTAAAATTAAAACACATGCAACAAAGTGCTAGACCGCCTTTGACAATCTGGCAAAGTCTTTTTACTTGCATCAAATCTCTCAAGATCTCTTTATAAATCTCTTGTCTGCTTAGTTGGCTGAGTGACTGACTGACTGAGTGACTTACTGAGTGACTGACTGACTGTCAGAATATAGCGCCTAGCATAACGCTCCAAGTCTTGCTACAACTTTAATTTATCAACTTGTCACTTGGTTTCATTTTTTTTATACTTTTATTTTTTTCAGCGTTACACAACACCGTTTTTTACGCCTTATGCATTCTGTGTGCATGCAAAACTAATGCATTGCCTGTCTCTGCCACAGAACCAACGAACATCTTTGTTTTATTTTACAAAAAATGAGAGCAAAACTAAAC
Organism: Chymomyza amoena; assembly: GCA_037043745.1. Lineage (NCBI taxonomy): Eukaryota > Metazoa > Arthropoda > Insecta > Diptera > Drosophilidae > Chymomyza > Chymomyza amoena. Next base: position 48,294 of record JBAMAX010001986.1, read on the forward strand.
TAAACGCTTTCACAGCTTCCGGTTTGTCAATGTGTGTGTGTATGTCTTTCTGAGTGTGTGTGTGAGTTACGCCATGTTTGTTCATGTGCCTCATTGTTTTGCACATTGCTATAATTCAGCTGTTTATCATTCAAACAAATGAATTGTCTTTGCCAGCAATGGAGTACATATGCTTCATATATATACTTTATGGCGTTGCCATACCGAGCCAGTGGTTTACAGAACTATTGTGCCACATGTGTGTGTGTGTTTGTGAGCTCAATGTACACTCCGCGACAGTTGTATAGCACACTTTTTATTTATGGTGTGTTGTTCTTAATGAAAATTTTGAGAGTCCAAATTTTTTTTTAAGAGTAAAAAATAAATATTTTATAAGCATCAGAGCGTTTTTTAACACGCTTATATTTGCAGGACCTGTATGTAAACGGTGATTCATTAAGACCTTTTTTTTAATGATTTGGCAAATGAAAATTTCAAGGGAATGATGGGATCTTTATTTATGATTTCGAAAGGATATTTGATGGCATTTATTTAAAAAAAAAAAACCCGGTCAAATGTTGGCCGCAACTTCGTTTTAAATGGTCCATCCTGAAGGTCCAATTTTCCATGACTGTTTCAAGCATTTCCACTGGTATTTGGCCAATAACACGAGTAATGTTGGCTTCCAAGGTCTCAATCGTTGTTGGTTTGTCCATGTAAACTTTTGACTTTACGTAACCCCAAAGAAAAAGTCGAGCGGTGTGATATCGCACGATCTTGGCGACCAAGGTACGGGTCCCCTACATGAAATTAATCCTTCACCAAATTGACCTCTCAATAGAGCCATTGTTTCATTGGCAATGTGGATCGGAGCGCCATCCTGTTGGAAACAAATGTCGTCGAGATCACGGGCAACAATTTCGGGCAGCAAAAAGTCCGTTAACATGGTCCGATAGCGTGCGCCATTGACGGTAACGTTCGCACCTTGCTCATTTTTAAAAAAAATACGGAACAATGATTCCACCAGCCCACAGGTCTTAATGAATCACCCTTTATGTATATAACGAAATCTTTCAGCGTAATTATCACCAATTTCATGAAGACTGATCATCTTGAAAATTTACACAGATTTCCAGAACAGATGAAAATATAATTATTTAATAATTTAATTTAATATTTTTATAATCTCCTAACAAGGACATTATAAATAAAACAAAAATAGTCTGTAGTCTTAAAAAACAAAATTTTAGCTTAAAAAAAACTAAAAAATCACGCTTTAATAGCAAACCGAACTAAAAAGTAGAAAATAATTTTTTATCAAAAAATTAAGCCCGAAAATTCTTTACAAAAAAATTTAACTAGAAGAATTTAGTCACTTGAAATGAGAACTTTTCGTTCAAGACCATTTTTATATTTGTATATAAGTTTTAATAACTTTTACGTAGCATATCAAGAATAAAAGTTCTGCAAATGATTTGTATTTAAATTCAAATTTCAATTGTTTTCAAATTTAAGTTTCATCGAATGAACCTTCTTGAAAAAGTGTTTCTTGGGTAATTTTGGGTCGTGAAACACTAAAAAGCGAATCATTTTTGTTTTCATAATCATTGAGTTCAATATATCGATTTTTCTTATGAAATTTACGTGAAGTTCATGGAGATATTTTAAGAATTCATCCATAACATCTACAGTTCCTTTTTGTTTTTAGGAAAAGAAACGTTCGTAAAAGAATTCCATTTTTTTTTTATTTTTTCGATTTTTCTTATGAAATTCACGTCAAGTTTATGGAGATATTTTAAGAATTCATCTATAACATCTTCGGTTCCTATTTGTTTTTAGTAAAAGAAATGTTCTCAAAAGAATTTTCTTTCATTCCATTTTTTTGTTTAACCTTTTTAGTCCAATGTATTGGATATTTTTATTTTCTAGATTTTTCTTATCTCGAAACATTCGTAAAATCTTCTTTCAAAAAAAAAAGCAAGCTGAAAATTTATAATTTTTTAAAAAGGTTCGAAAATAACACATTTTTTTGACTTTTGTTCATTGTCGTTTTAATATTTTTTAAGTTAATCTGCACAATGTATATATCATACATAAATATACATAAAATACATACATAAAAATACATAAATATCATTCGATCTAATAAATTTTCGTTTACGAGATACTAACGATTATTTTTAATAGTGCCCAAAAATATGTTTTTAGAAAATTTCTCGAAAGCGATTTTTAAGCAAAATAAAAGTTAGCATTTTTGTGTTTCTCGACCCAATATTACCTTAAAAATCTTTTTTTTTTTTACTAAGGTTTATTTTTCGTAAAAACTAGTCTTCTTTAAAAAAATTGTTGTTAATTTAAACATTAAAATAACATTTTTCGAATTAAATTTAGATGTTGTAAATATCAAAAAAAAAAAAACTAATCGCTAAAGTCAACTTAAAATATTATTTTCTATAGCTATTTTTTTACTTTCTTTAGTTTTTAGGAGCACTGAGATTTTCACAAAATTTATTAGCAATAGGTCATAAATCTTTTGAGTTTTTTTAAGTATAAAAAATATTCTTAGATGCTTCTTAATTTAAAGGGTGTAGATTGAATAATTTAATTATTCATAAAGTACGACATTTTAATTTTATTTATAACAGTCTAATAAAAATAAATAATTCCCTGACTGACAATTTTTTAATAGTCCCTAGGAAGTGCATGGGGATCTCTATTAATAGCTGTTTGAAGCAAAAAGGGACTTACAGTTAATAGCTGAATCCGAACGGCGTCGTCTTGAATTAATAGAGATATTCTTTAGTCTCAGACTTATACTGAGACAAATATCATTATATGAATTTGAAGAAATTACATAGGTGCTACGACAGCCATTTTTCTTTTATGAAAGTTAAAATTCTGAAGACAGGAGCGTTTTTTGTAGACAGAAACTCTGAATATGAGAGTTTTTAGTTAGATTTTTGGAACAGAAGCAGCATAGAAATAAACTGAAAATGTTTAAGCTATGCTTGAAGAAAATAATCTCAATACACTTAAGCTTTTATAAGAATCAAATTTTAGCCTTAATGTTGGATTACATCATCATCATCGTTTGGCGCTACAGCTCTTTGTGAGCTTTGGCCTGCGGAACATAATGCCTCCAGGTTGCACGATTATTTGCTGATTCTTTCTAGTTTTTTATCTTAATCTTATCTATATCTTCCTTTAGTTCTTCCATCCATCGCGATTTTGGTCTGCCTCTTGTTTTGGTGCTGTATGATGTTGCATCTAGATTTTTCTTTTGGGCTCTAGAAGGTTCCATTCGTGGAAACAGTGGCCTAACCACCTTAGTCTTTGCTGCTTTAAAATAGTAGAACGTACATATGTTTTTCTCCTCTAAATAAGCATAGATCTAAGGTTCGTCGATTCCATTTAATTCAGCCACTCTCCATTGTCATTAATTAGCGCCAAAGAATTTTTCTTAGAATTTTCACTTACAAATAGCCATTAGCTTGGATTTGTTTTTTACTCTGCGTCCAAGATTTAGATCCGTAGCATACTACTGGCGCTGACTACAGTTTTATCAAACATTTTATCGTCTAAAGGGACTGTATGTTTTTTTATATAGATACATATTATTTTTTGAAATCTTTTAATTACATTAAATTTAGCCAGAGAAACTAAATATCGGCACGAAAAATGGCCTAAATAATAGAAATAATTTGTAAATCTTACGACTTAGACTTAAGACTTAAGCGCTGAAAAGAATATTTCTAGCTTGATTTTAGCCTCAATATTGAGATAAAGAGTCTTTTATTCCAAATCTTGCAAAAATTGGCGCAATAAATATTCGTATAAGTTTTAACAAATTCGAACTTTAAATTCGAACGTCTTAAGGAATTTTATGTACTGTAATAAAAAGTATTGATACCTTAGAATCGTTCAACATTTTTTCTTCAACACACAAATGTCTTATATCTAAGCCTCGAAACTCTATCCACGTAAAGCAACCTTGATGATCGAGTTAAATAGTCGTTTATTCTAAGGTCTGTGAAAAAATTGGGAACAAAAAATTCTAATATAAGTTTCAGCAAATTCGAACTTAAAAAAAGATTTTATGTTCTGTGTTTAAATACACTATATTATTTTCTTAAAATTTCTTTATTAATAATTACGAAATATGTAACCTTGATTTCGAGTTAAATAGTCGTTTATTCTAAGTCGTGATAAAATTGGGAACACAAAATTCTAATAAATTTCAGCAAATTCGAACTTAAAAAAAAGATTTTATGTTCTGTGTTTAAATACACTATATTATTTTCTTAAAATTTCTTTATTAATATTACTATTATTTTTCTTAAATATATTGATACCTTAAAACCAACCCTGAGATCTTTATCCACGAAATCAACTAAATTATTTAACTCAGGCACTATTTAATTGTCTCGGAGTGTATTTGGTAATGTGTGTCAGTTGCCTTTGTTTGCAGCGTTTATCTATTTGTTTTAAGTCTCTAGCTGTATGTGACTGCTTCTCTCTTGTTCAAACCCACTCTGTCCCTCCCCACTCTCACTCCAACCATGTTCCATTATCTCTCTCCACTCCTCCACGCTCTCCCACCCACACACGCACAGTGTGTCTCCGTGTGTGTGTGTGTATGGAGCATATGTTATAAACTATTCATTTTGGCGTGTGGATTTTCGTGTCAACAACATTTAGTAGTTCTAGCCGCCATATCTTATGCAATTAAACAAGCCAGCGGCAAATGAAAAATGGCGTTTTATTGTTGCGTGCATGTATTTGTGTAGATTAATGTGTGTGAGTGTGTGTGCGCATAAATGTATGCTACTAAATGTTAGTATATAGTTTATAGCCGCATCGATTTGGATTTGTGTCAGAGTTTGAGAGATTTGTTTCGAATATTTACTCATTTCAATAATAAAATGAAGTAAAGTCGGATGACTGAACCAAATACGTTTTTGGAAAAATCAATAAAATGGTTATTAAAATTGTGTCGAAAATGGAATAAATGAAGCAATTTTTTTTGTCAAAAAGTCTATTTGCAGTTTTATAAAATTGCTTTTCTGTTTTAAGTTTAAATTTTTAGCAATTAAAATAGAAATAAGTTTTAAATATATATTTTGTTTAATTGGAGCTTAAGCTTAAAGTGTCGTTTATTATTATTTTAAATGAAAAATGTTTTTGGCATATTTTTTATATGTTCGCTTGAAATAAAAATTTACGCCATTTTGTAATTAGTTTAATAGGCATTATTAAATTGTTAGCATGCATCTACTTACTTTTTGGCCGCACTAGAAGCATTTAAAGTTAATGATATATTTTTTTTAATGGTGTTATTTATTAGTTAGCCCGGATACGCAATGATTTAGGTGCAGCAATTAATTACAGAAGAAAAATAGATATCAGATTGTTATTAAAGCAGCTAAGGGCAATGATTTTTTTTGATAATATATTATTAAATAAAATAGTTTTTACGTAGTTTCAAGACTATTTTTGGAAATAATAAGGCAATATCTTCTTTCGGAACACAATGTAAGGGAATGTCTTGAGGCTTAAATTAATTATGAGCTAGCTTTTAAACTGAGCCTGAAAATGGTTTTATCGCCCAAAAGATGATCATGATGGAAATGTCTGAAATGGAACTCATGCCCATTCAAAACTTATGAAAATTAACAAAAAGAATTAAACAAGTAATAAAATTTAACAAAAAAATCTAAATTTACCTCTCCACCAAATATAAAAAGCAGAACCAGCTGTTAATACAATAAAAAATTAAATAAATATTTGAAATTTTGAAAAAAATAAAAAATATTTTATATGCCAAAAGTATGAAATGGTACGAAGAGCTGCTTAAAGCAGCTGAAAAATAATTTTAAAAAATATTCACGCCCAAATAGTTGAAGAAATTATTATTTTAATTAAAGCAGTGCTGACTAGTAACAAATAAAATGAAACTTTAACTAGCTGAACTATATTGGGGTGGTAAAAAACTTTATGGCCACTGCAAAAACGAAATTAAGCTAAATGCATAAATTTTCGCACTGCTGGCCACTTTTTAAGTGCTCTACTATTAAAAAATAAAATAAAAAAATAAAAGAAAATAGTACGCCACTATATAAAAGTAAGCAGCGCCATCAAATTGAATTTCAATCAATGAAATGAAATAAAAATTGGCAGTTCAAGTGCTCCGAGTAGAGTATTTGAAGGTATTGTATATACTTGACAATTGGCCAGCATTCAAATGGCGGCCGGAAGTACGTAGAAACACTTGCTAAAGCAGCTTAAAGTGGCAGCAGCAAAATGGCGAAGGCGTAGCCGCCAAAGAAGAAGCAGAAGTGGAAGTAAAATCTCAAATAGTCGACCATAAAAACTGATTTTGGCGTCGGCGGCTAACCGGCGACCAAAGCAGTGCACAAAAGTAAAAGAAAAATGTAGAAGAAAAAAAAAGAATCGCAAAAATCAATTTCCGTTTGTTGTAATAAAACGTGAAAATGTTAAAATAACATAAAAAAAGCAAAGCCAGTGTAAAATAAGGGATTAGGGGCGCCAAGGGGGGTAGTTGGTGGTAGCTTTAAGCAACGACAGCTGCAAAATAAAATCCAAACAATTCCCTAATTGCCACTGTCGCAGCGTATGCCAAACGTTGGAGAAGTCTCCCAACGTGCCACATCATTTTCCAGCTATTTTTAATACTCTATATGGAGTTGGATTTTAAATTAAAAAAGTCTGGTAGCTTTCGTGGGGCGTTCACGGTTTTTTAAGGGTATATTTTTGAAGATTTTTTAAAGGGAGCTGGGAGCTTGTTAAGAAGTCAGAGCAGAGACTTGTGAAGATAACTATTTGGCTTGGACTATCATCATATGATACCAGTGGTCAACAATATACTGGCTGCATTCGAAGAACATAAGAGATACTGTTTCTACCTTTTAGGGCCATCGTCAACGACTGTGAATGGTCTTGGCAGATCGTCGACTCTAAAGCTTCGCCATGCTAGCATTCTGACCATTCCAGACTGTTAGATACCTTCAATAAACCTTAGAAGAATTGGCCGACAATAAACGGACATCATTCAGAGTGCATCGGACGATGATGAATCCACCATCACATATCATTTTTTGACTAAAGGTCTCATGCATCTAGTAAATTTTGGACAGATGTTCCGTCACTTAGGGTTAATTAGGAACGATGCATTGAGTCTCGAGTTCCATCATCGAGAGGTTGGGCACTGCCAACAAACAGACTTACTGTACTATACTCATGGGTGAAAGCAGAAAGTTTAGCTTTCCACATTAAGGGGTATGGTACAAAAGACCTTTTGGTCGCAGTGCCTCGCCTAAAAAATCACCATATGGTCGTTTGCAATAATTCAATATATCAGCGCTGGACATTCACAAAAAATATACAAATATATTTTTTTTTCCAACGACTTCGAGAAATTAATATTAAAATATTATATTCGGCTTAGTCAAATAAATAAATGGTCTAGTGTGGATTGTATCTAGCGGTGTGGTGGCCTGATATGTGAATGTTACTAAAAACTTCAGGTTCGACTTTACCAAGACTTCCCCATTTTGATCGTATTCAAAGTTTGACAGATTATTTTATGCTTGATTAAATTTTGGAAGGGAGAACCCGTGTTTCCGAAATTCAAATGCAGACCATTTGTCTATCATGGTTTTGATTGTAGCCATGTCAATACTACAAAGCGGCTCAGGAAATATAGTTAGGGTTGAGGTACCCTGTCATAATAGACACTCCCGAATATCTAGACACTTCAAGATTATGCTTTTCTATTGTTCAAAATTAACAGGGTTTTTTAGTATTTAATAAAGCTTAGAAGAGATGTTTCCGGATCACAATGCCCTAATAGCATCAGGATACATGCATATAATAGCTCATCTAAGATCCCTTGAGATGTCTATTACAGGGCATAGATCTCTAAAGCATAGAGACTTATGCTTAAAAGACGCTGGGTCACAATGTTTTTTGCGTTAGAGATTACAGATGTTGGGTCTAATGATTTCAACACTTATAGTTTACGCAATTTTGGACTTTTCCGTAAAACTTTAGTTGTCATCGGGGGCTTAGAAATGAGCTGTCATTGTGGCAAGTCTTCTAACTTGGGAGAAGCGTTTCAGCACACACTGTCGAAGATACTTTTTAGCTTTAAAATTGCAAAATAAAGCTTTTTTTAAATATTAAATCTCTAGAAGGCAATCCATTTATAGGAAACTTTTGTTAAGCTCACGATTCCCCTCATACTTGATCATCATTACTTTCCCTTCGATTTAAGTTTGTTTACATTTAGTTCAACATTGCCTTATAGAGTATTAGTAGTTCAACATCAAGCTTCGCTTTTATTTTTCTGTAAATTATTATATACAATTTTTTTTTCCAAGCCGCCAGCATATCTCGCAAGGCTTCAAAATGGCGGCGGCTATGGCGACGCTAGCGGCCGGAAAACGGAAACAGATGAAGCAAATATTGACAGTAATAAGCTTCCGTTTTAGTGGCAGACGCGCTTCATCTCTTTTCTCTCCTATTTCTTTATTTTTTTTTTGTCTCGTGCTTATGATTACGCACATTTGCCTTAATTTTCTCATGTTTAGCCGCCTGTAAGCATGCTATAAAAAATGTTTCCTGTTTCTACTGCCATTTTTTTTGCAACTTTTCTTTTACATCAACTCTGTTAAGACTTACCAGCAACTTCAATCTCACAGAATGCACCAGCTCCGACCGTATTGTTGGCCACACATCGATAGGTACGAGCAATTGCATAATCCTCTTGCAGTATGTAGAAGCTCTTATCCTGGTGGTTTTGGCTGTCACCGCTGCCAAGCCGATCGCTGTTTCATTTTCAGCTATTGACCATGAAAAATCGGCCTGAAAGAACGTAAAAAGGAAAATATAAGCTTGGTTGCTGAATGTAGACTATGATTGAGTGCTGTCCCAAACTATGGAATGTTGTACGTAAACCCAGCTCAGGTACAAGGCACATAAACGAGGTCAAATAATTGTTTAGCTTTTTTTTCCCTTGGCACATACTAGCCATGTTTCCTTTTGGCCCTATTTGTTCAGGTCTGGCTGCTGCAGTTGCCTGTAACTTGATTATGCTCCGGTTCAGTTGAGTTTCTTCGTTATTGGTCATATTTTTCGAATTTCTTGTTGGCATTTCTTTTACCTGCTGACAACGTATTTAGCTTGGCTTTGATGGCAAGTCTGTTTGGAGACTGTTAAATGTCAAATGGATTTTGTGTTCCAAACTAGGAGCTGGATTTTACGTTAAAGAGTTCTGGCATTAAAATTACCAAATAGCCCTTTATAAGGTACGTTAAGTCTTTTGAAATTCTGATTTTCGGTTTGTCTTTTCTGTTTGATTTAAGTGGAGGTTTGGAGCATGGAATTTGCCAATTTTTGGCACTTGTTTGTTTGAAGAATCGAGATTATCTACTTTTTATCCTGTTCAGTAGTACCATTTTGATTTCACAAAAGAATATCTTTTAATCTGTTTTTTGGGTTTGCTTGGGTTAAACAAAGAGCGATTTAACTAGGGTTATCTTTTGTCCACTTTTAAGCGAACATGTTTGCTTTTTCTGTCATATGGGCAGACAGACAGGCGGACGAAAAGACAGACCGAATGACGGATATGGGTATATCGACTTCTCTAGTCTCTACTTTGGGTAACTTTGATCCATACATTTACGACTTGCACAAACTTAATATAGCTTTAGTACAGGGTATAATTATGTCGTTTCAACAAGCGTAGTTCTACAGAATACAATGCATGACGTTATAGCAAGGATGACTCTCTGATTGAATAGATGCGAACCACACAAAATGACAACAACTTTAGAGGAGATACATCCAAGGAATAGTAACAGAAGGTACGAATCTAGGATTTACTCCCAGGAGGGTTCTTCAATTCGGAGAGTCTGAATATCTGAGCTCGCAAAAGATTTTCAACCCATTTTTCGAGTGGAGGGTCTGGAACCGAAAGCCACCGACGTCATAGCAAGGATGGCGCTCTGGTTGAATGGATGCGAGACACTAATTATCCATCGATATCATATGAATGTCTAAATAGGAACTATATGAGTTCTCATTCCCATCCTAAAGGTCTCATCGATTGGCAAAAGACCATAAACTTCTTGATAAGTCTTCTCGGAACCTAAATACACCTGCTCAAAGTTATATCGAAATACTCAATTGCACTTCTTCTATGGCACGACGAAAATGATGTGGGTTTAGGGCTCAGGAGGGTGGGGTCGGTGTTTGGGGTGCGCTTGCGCGGAAAGTTAATAGCGACGATACCCTAACTGGCCGATCCAAGTAGCTCACAACCTTCAGCTTTACGCTAAGTACCCTCTGGTTAGCCGCTGGATACCCCTTCCAAGGCTGAGCTAATGTAAGAAGGCGGCCCCTCAGGCGATCCGCGCTGATGATGTTTTGTATTGAAGCGTAGTAGCATCTACTACCATGTAAGGGAGTCGAAGGCCCGGTCAGTCGACATTTCCTTTTCAAACCCCATGACTACGAAAGAATCAAAAAAGCCTCGGCTAAAAAAAAACTCAATTGCACAGGTCTATAAATACCAGGATTATGCCACTTGTTGGAAAGCTAAGGGTCATTTCCGAAGGAATTTGCTGCGTAGAATACAAGTCTGGGGTCAGAATTGCCCATTGTGTTAGGATTTTGATATAACATATTTGAGGTTATGTACCAAAAAAACGTTAATACCAACATTTAAAGTTATGTCCAGGGAGCAAATAATTTTTGTGATTTGTCTTCCTAGTTACATCATTAAGAACCACTCTAACCCTTTATTTTAGAAGTTCAGCAGATCAATTACTACTACTACCTATTCTGGACTCCTAAGTGGAGCATAGAGCCCTCTCGGGGATTGCCACCTTGTCGTGGTAAGAGAGCTTAATAGGGGCCATGAATCCAAGAGCGATGCCGGAGTTAGCATAGCTATCGGTAGGGCCACCCATGCCGGTAAGATCGAGGAAGAGTCCTGAAGCTAAGAGCAGTCCACAACAAACCCTTATACCTTTTTGGCAGTCAAATTTCCATCAGATAAGCGTCTGTTTCTCCATATCAGGGGCTGCTTGTAACTAAAAAATCTTTGAACTCATCACTCATTGATTCTCATAAAAGATGTCAGAATAACATGGAACAAAACAATAATAGAACCAGGTCTCCAAGGGGTACCCAACAATTATTGGTCAATCCCCCTGCTACGGCAGCCAGCACAGAGAATTTGGAGGTGCTAATTTCACGTTATAACGACAACACGATGAATATTACCAACAACAGGTCAATAAGCCATATTTTAAACATATTTATTCCGGCTTTTTTGAATATAGTCGTCTTAATAATAATTTTTATACTTAAAAAGAGACCTTATAAATCTGCGCAACTTTTGCAGCTCCAATCCATCTTACAATGCTTCACGCTAGCCACTAATAAATATTCCCGAAATTATTTACCCGAACTTCTTTCTTTTTTTTTCCTTACTCTGTCACTTACTTTCAATTCCAATTTCGACAGCCCCACCTTCCCATGAATCAATGTAAATTTATTCACGCTTGATTATTAAATTTTAAATTTAACGCCAGTTGAATAATTCCGAACCAAATAATTACGAACCACTGTGCCGCGGTGCTGCCACTATGCGTGGCTATAAATCTTGGGGGTCAACAAGCTGCACTACCAACAGCTCAACTGGCAGACTCTGCCCGCTCTCTCCCGCTCTCTCTCTCTTTCCTGGCTTAATCGACAATGCCGTTAAAAGCAAATGCTATTGCAGTTGCAGAGAGAAATAGCCAGAGAAACGTTATTTAAGAGAGGGAGAAGAGAAAAACTAAAGCAAACCGAAGGAAGTCAAACTGGCTACACTGATTTATGCGTGACTACAAAAAAGAAAATTCCGAACTGGAATTCTGAATTGAACTCGCGGAGTTTGGCTATAGCCAAAGGGCGTAGCATGGGGGCGTGTCAGTGGTGGCAGCGCAGGGGATCGCCAGCGCAAGGTAAACTCATGAAATTGAAAATTCTTGTGTGTACAATCACCAACGCCATTGCAATCGCCCTGACCAACACCCCGGCCGGAGTCAGAGCCGGAGTTATAGTCATTGCTATAACCTGCTGTGCCTGCAGAGACGTAAAAATTCAGCAAACGAGCAAGCGTGCTGGAATTCGAGTTGGTTTTTTCACCACGTGAAGTTTTCCTTTTTTTTGCTGTTGAATACTTGTTACCCTCTTTTTTTGCCACAATCGAAATGGTAGCGTTATTGGCTTTTTACATGGTTTCAAGGGTTTGAATGCTGCTGATGGGGCTCGTGTTTATGGTTATGTGTGTCTATTTGAGTTTTAGATACAAGCGATTGGCACTCACCTCTTCAGGATTTCCGTATGCTGTGCAAATTAGTGTATCTCGGTCATCAATCTCGAGTCTTTCAATTTCGCAGCGTGGTTTAACTATTGAAATAAAAAGCGAAAATAAAATTTAATGTTAGAAAAAACTCATTTTAAATTTGGCGTTAGTGTAGTGGCGGAGCCCCCTTCCCAAACCAATACTTACACTGCACATCAATAACCGTCTCGGCGGTGCTCTTGCCGTGTTTATTAAAGGCCAGACACGTATAGATGCCCGTATCATTACGCTGCATGGCCGTATTGATAATCAATGCGTTTCCACGCGTCACCGTCTTGTTCTGGAAGCGCCACTCATATGAGGGCTCTGTAAGACATACACAAAATGTAGACATTTTTCCACAACTCCGTCTTGTTGGTGGGCTTTGTCATGTCACTTACCCGGATTAGCTCGCGATTTGCATATGACACGTCCTGGTATGGTATCCTCCTGCACATAGACAATATTCTCCGATACCGTCGTGTTATCGGGCGCATCTGTTGGCAATGACATTAAATGATATTAGGTATGATGACATTGTTGTTGTTGTTGTTGTCATTGCTGACGATGATGATGATGAGCCTTATGAGGCTTCCCATTTTGTAGCTGGTATACTCACATTCAATGCTGAAATATGTGGCGCTCTTAATGCCAGCTCCGACCGTATTGGCCGTCGAGACGCATGTATAATTTGCGTTATCCGCCTCGATATCGAATTTCTTGTTTGGCCAATTTGACATATTGAAGTGCTGTAATCGTTTCAAAAAATACACAATATGAATATGCAAATATATTTACAAGTGCTACAATATTGAAGTCTATCCCTTATTAAGTCCTTGTGCTACATAATTCTATATATCAAGTGATTCGGTATTTTTTTTAAGCTGACAATGATTGACACAGATTTTTGGATGGTAGTTGTAGGATAAATATAATTTAAATTTGGGATTTTAAGTGTCAGAAAACTTGAGTTTGTCAGACTTGAATGGACCTTGCCGTTGATTGAATAAGCTGCTGACTTAAATATTTAAATTATACTAACGACAAAAGAGAGATTCAGCTGACATTGGGCTTTTGGATGTTTACTGTAATTTATTTGCATTCGATATTTTTAAAAATATCCCTTAATTGTTTGGCTTTGACCACTGTGCATTATAGTCGCAAAAATCTGACACATTTCAAATAAACAAACTTTTGGAACATAACAAGAGAACAACAATCAATGGATTGAAATTATTCAAGAAATATCAACTTTTCCAAAAGATATATGCATTATACATGGGAAACATTGCCCAAGATTATGAGGGTAGGGATTTCCTCCGTACAAAACAACCTTAAGAAGTTACAGAGGCTAGCTTTTGTATGTATGACAGGAACTTGTCTCTCAGCAGGAAGTCTATATAAAATTAATACCACCCCCTATTATGGTGACTCCAAGTCAAAGGAACACTGCTTGGAACGTCAACGGGGGAATTGACAGGAGTCACATATAAAGTGCTAGAGACGCTGATGAAATGAGAAAAATCCTCCTACCCAGAGATGAGAAGCACATATAATGGGCGAGTTCTTCACTTCGAAGACATTCAACCAATTTTTCGAAATTTTAGGTGGGGTCCGCCATAGGTCGATGTGATAAAGTAAAATATGGAGATAGAGGCATTGTCATACAGACAGACGGTCAAGCAGCGGTGACTGGAATGAAGATTAGTTCAAAGCAGGTTCTGAAAACCAGAGCTAAACTCAACCCCCTAGCATATTCACACAGAGTCTCCCTTAGATGGATACCAGGACACAAGAATATTCCCGGGACCGAAGCAGTTGATGAACTTGCAAAGAATTGTGCGGCAAAAACACAAATAGAGATTGAACCCTATTGCTAAATTGGTAGTTACATCACTCGAAAGCTGCTAAGAGAAGAGAAAAGGTTCATACGAAAAATGGAATGGACCGGCATGAGTGGCTTACCGCAAGTAAAGCAACTCCTCGGGTCCTTGAACTTAAATAGGTTCAAGAAAATATCCCAGCTGGGCAAGCATTTACGCAGGATACTAACTGGGTAGTCACGGGATAGGCAGGCCCAGAAAGCACCTGAGTACTATTGGTATCAGGATCTCGAACGAATACAGATTTTGTGAAATTAAGGAGGAAACCTTCAAACATATGCTTGCCAAATGTGACGCCTATACCTAAAGAAGCACATCCTAATATATCGTTACATGATATTACACGACTAGACCCATCACAAATAATTTAGTTTTTTTGCAAATATTGGGCTAAGTGATGTACTTTAGGGCTAGAAGGAAGCACAATTGATCCTACAGGTCTCAGTATTTCCCACTATTATTTTTATTATAAATACTTTTGTTTCCCTTTTAGCTAGGTCATTTCTAATTACTCCAAAAATGTAGTTTCGAAAATTGGTATAGCTACTTTCTATCTTCACATAAAGTAAACCTGCTACAACAAGCTCAACTCGAGGAGGACCCCTCCAAAATCCATAATTCCATGTGCCCATATTTTGACTCCTTCCTACTTCATAAAACTACATAAGTAAAAATCATCGCTCTCTGATCTCTTCTTGCTCAAAACAAATTAAATTCTGCTTCAAGTGGAGACATTTCTCCTCCGTCTGTCTTTTAATATCTTAAGTACTTCATCAAATCATGTAAATTCATATTTTTCTGAGCAGTTCCAGCATAAAGTAAAGAAAGTTCTGCTAACCTGGTACAACAAGCTCACCAGTAAGAAAACGCTAGAAGGACCCCTCTCGATTCCATAATTCCAAATGCCCATGTTTTGACTTCTTTCTACTTTATAAAACTTAATAAAAATCATCTCCCTATGAGCTCTTCTAGCAGAAAGTAAAGTAAATTCAGCTTCGAGTAGAGACATCTCCACTGAACTCATGATGCGTGCTCCCCATCATTAGCTCTTACGCTAACTCCCCATTGTGATTGCCTGAATCTGCATATAACAAGCTCACCCACAGGCTAACAAGCGAGGAACCCCCTTATAAATTTATGCAATTCACCCCTAGTGCGATATCTAAAGCACATTACAAAACCAAATACAAGCCACGAACAAATCACACCTCACCCATCTAAGCGAAAAAAAAATACACAAATTCATTGCTAATATATGCGGCAACCATCTATCAAGCTAGAAATCTCTTAAGTCCGACCACGAATTCAGCTCTAACTCATTACAAAATCAAAACGGAACTTCAATTGCCAGCTACCTACTGAATGGGGGAAGAGTATTGGTTGGGGGAAACTCAGCTGGTGGCAATGCAATTTCAACCCCCATAAATAGTGGAGCGGTACTTACCAAAACGGACAGCATGCTCTCAAAATCACCGGTAGCCGGCGATGCATCCATATACTTCTCTTTGACAAAGTAACGCGTATCATTCTTCTCAATGGGTACGCCATCCTTTAGCCAGGAGATCTCGCAGCGTGGCACACACTCGATGCGACAGGTCAGATTGGCATTGCGAGAGGCATGCAGCATGCCCGTGTACGGTGGCAGGTTCTTGATGAAAAATGGCGGTGCATGTACTTCCAAATTGACTGTGGCCATTACGCCCTTGCCGCCCTCATTGTATGCATAGCAGGAGTAGTTGGTGCGGCTGTCCAGACCTACCGGTTCCACCGTCCAGTCCTTGGTAACGATATCCTGCAGCGGACCGCGACCACCGCGCATCCAACGATATCTGTTGGGTTGACAGAGCGTTTGAGCATTGAAGTTGAATTTGCCCATTTTGCGGTAAAGAGCAAAAGCACCCGTTGACCACCAGGACGACGACGCAGGTGACGCAGTTGGTGACGATGGTGATGTGGTTGGTTTTCCCGTATACAGGGTTAATATTTGTGATTGTGGCGTAAAGGAGGTAAGCGTGAGCAATGTACAAAGGGAATGATTCAAATGTAAATCAATTAGTGCATGCGTTTCTTTAATTTCATGAGCTCTAGCTGCCCCAGACGATGATGATAATTGTGGTGATGATAATGATATTGGTAGTAATGGTGGTAGTGGTGGTTGTGTTTGATTGAGTGAGTGTGTAGCATTCAATTGTTCTTGGTACTCTTGTTGTTTTTGTATAAGCAAAGCCTCAAAAGCTGCATCAGCTTCATGCGGTTGCAAGGCTTGTACGGTATGATAAGCAATTTGATTTGGACTTTTGGATGTGGTTTTGGTGTTGGTGGTGGTTGTGGTGGTTTGATGCGGATCTACAAACCTATTTGACTCGGGGTAGCCAGGATCATCTACCGAGCAGCTGAAAATAACGCTCTTCTTTTTGACTGCGATGAGTGGAAAGTAAGTCAGTGTGGCAGGACCGGGCTCATAGTGTACCTGGAAAGGGAAATCCATGATTAAGATTAAGTCTTGAGTGTTTTATGAATAACGCACCATCAGTTCCTTGTCCTCGCTGCGTGGACCCCAGCCGGCGGCATTGTAACCCTCACAGGAGTAATTGTAGAAAAAGCCGCGTCCAATGCTTTCAAGCAACAGCTTGCTGGGATCAATATGGCACAGATCCTCCTGTTGAAAAATGTTGCAAGATTATTATGAAATCTCAGGTGTAACCATAGCTGACTTACCCTGGTTTCCTCACAATCAGGCAGCTCCTTGAGCAGCGTCGAATTGGCATACCAACGCACTTTGGTCAGTACAGCAGGATTAGCATCCAAAACATTGCAAAAGAGCGTGACATTGGACTCATCGCTTTCACGCACTGGACCTTCGGGTATCATGAGCACCTCCACAATGGGCACATCTACGGAAGGATGTTGATTATTTTAAGATTCTGAGGAGCATGCACCATACTTACATTGCACATCCAGGTCAATTTGCTGCTCAGAGACGCCTTTACCAATCACATTGGACAATTGACAGGTATAGTTGCCAATGTCATCTTTATCGGTGGACTTAATAACCAAAGCGACGTTCTCCGAATTTCCGCCCTGATAGCGTTCAGTATCATTGACATTTACGACCTCACCATTGCGATACCTGCAAAGAGAGAGATGGAGAACGGAAGTGAGTGAGTGAGGGGGGACCAACGAAAATGACAGATTATTTAAGGAATTAGTTTAAAGCATTTGTGACTTTTTGTGCTTCAACGTTGCAGAGCATAACTTAAGGCGATTAAGCTAGTTAGTGGAGCAACTGCGTCAGATACGGATACATTCACACACAGATACACACTGTGGCACATTCATTTATTATGCAGCATGGCAACAGTGGAGCGAGATACAAAGAGAGAGTGAAAGAGAGTTTGAGAGCCGCTTGACTGTTGCTGCCACTTTTGCAGGCTATTTAAAATTTATAGGCACGTTTCATTGTGCTTTTGTTTTCATAACAACTTGCAAATCCTTTACTGTTGAATCAGACAGACTTTGCCGGAGATGGAGTTAGGGCACGACGTAGCGAGCTCTTCATGGCAATGGCAACTACTGCGTCCCGGCTCAGAACGCAGTTGACATTTGTCGACTCAACAACAACAACAACTACAACAATGACAAGGAAATTATGTCAAATGTCTTTGTGCTGCTTTTAAATGCTTTGCAATGTTTTGCCTTACTTTCTGCTTCACTTATTTACTTTGTCGACACTCGGGGTCTCTAACCCGGCTATGCTCCTAACTTGTCCTTCCTGTACATAAGCTCTGGCTTAGGAACCTACCTACAGAGATACATACGAGCATATATGATACAATTACAGCATTGTGCTTTTTAGAATTTACTTTGGAAATGCCAAAACGATTGGCAAGCAGACAGACAATCAGCTTGCCAGACAGTTGGCAGCCCTAAAGTTGTCCCTATAAAAAAGTTCAACGTTTTTTTTGAATCAATTTAGTTAAAAGCTTATTCAGTCAGAGATGTCTCGAGAACTGGGTTATTATGTATAAAACCTGAAGAAAGGTATCTGTATCAGTCAGTATGGGGCTTACAAAAGTTTTTTACAGAGTTGCCAGACATTCAGATTTTGAATGAATGAGCAGCGCTCAGGGTTTCCGTTTCCATCGAATGTCTCAATGCGCATAAAACTTTCCCGACTATTCAAAAAGTTTGTAAATTTCAGAGAGGTTCAAGGAGCTTAATCATATTAATAACAACTTGTTTGGTATTAGCGACTTTTTTCAAGGACTTATATCCCTCCACTTATTCTATGGCTAAACTAGGTATTATTAATATGATTAAACTCCTTGAACCTCACTGAAATTTAAAAATTTTTTGAATATATAAAATCGAGAAGTTCTATGCACATTGAGACTTAAGAATAAGTGGAGGGAGATAAGTCCAAGAAAAAAGTATTAGCCAAAAAAGTATGATCGACTTTTTTCTAGGACTTATCTCCCTCCTCTTAACTTTTTCTTGGACTTAAATCCCCCTTCACTTGATCTTATCTTCGAAATTAATTCAAAATTCCGATTCAAATTCTATTTCGTTTCAACCCCACTTAGGACGCAGAGCACCACAACTCGTTCTAACGCTCCTTTTATTTCCCAATAATATCCTTTTATATTCAATATGTAACGTTCTTCGGTGTTGATATAATATTACATTATTATATGGCCGTATATACACAACCTACAATTATGCAGATTCCAATTATTCAAAACCAACTGTTAACTTTTGCTTTTATTATAACAATTGAAAAGTCAGCACACACACACAATTGCATATGTATTATATTTGCACCCAAGTACATATACATATGTACGTACTATATACATATATACGCAACGCTTGGCTGCACATGCCACAAGGGCTGCAACTGTCTGGCCTGACAGAAACATTAAATGAAAAAAAAAACAATTTTACGCATGCCGACAATAAAATGCTGCAGTTAAAAAAAAAACAGAATATAAAAAAATAATAAATAAATATAAAAGGAATGCATGTGCGTAAAATTAAAACAAAAAAATCATTGCATACTTTACAGCGTCAGAGCCATAAATTCAAATTATTACTCCTGCATTGAGGTGGAGCTGGCCAAAAAGGTAAAAATATGACTCAGTATACATATATTTTAATTGATTTACAATAAACGAGGCGGCAAAAGCAGAAAAGCAATTTTCATGGCCAGCCCAGTTTGGGCCAGGATTGTATTACAATGCGTCCCAAAAATAATGTGAAGTCAGTTGCTTGAATTTTGGATTTTAGTCGAACTATGGAATACGCTGTAAAAAAGCGAAAAACAAACTGAAGGAATATTTCAGCTGGAAAGTATGGAAATGCAGAAGGCCTTCTGTGAGGATTAAGGAAGGTGTCTCCCATCACTTATGGGGTCGAACTGCTGCCTCGATAGCCTAACCACAGTGCACCAGACTATCATCCCAGAGGTTGTAGGTTCGAGTCCCACGTTAAGCATGGTCCTGGCCCTTCCACTTTTCCTATTTTCCTAATTTTTCCTCTCTATTGTATATCCTTATCCCCATTGTCGGTATCATCGCCTTAACCTACCTACCAACCTATGGGGTTGACCATGCTTCCTTTAAGATGGATTTTTGCCGATTTATGGTAACTTTAGAGAAATTATTTTTTGCTCCAGATTGAAAAAAAAAACAGCGATGGGGTGCTTCTTTTAGAAGACGGACTGATCTATCCCGGCAGTATCCCATAATTATTTGTCAATAACGAAAAGCAAGAAAAATCTGATCTGGAGCAGGAATGAATAAATATTTCAATCTTTTGTATAATAGTTTCAACCACAGCCAGGCCCGTCGAAAGGGGGAGATCGGGGACTTTTTCTTCCGGGCCCGGAGCTCTTGGACTGGGCCCGGACTCGAGAGTCATTGGGGAAGTTTTATGTTGATCTCACTCTTTTCCACAATATTACGTATTTTCATGAATTAAGAAAAATTGATAGAGGCCCGGATCAGAGACTTCCCCCTAGGCCCGGATATTCTCTCTACGGCCCTGACCTAAGCTAAGAATTGAATTCCTTATATGATATAGGGCTTATGATAAAAATTAGATAAATCTAATTTCTATAAGATATAGTTTATCACAATTAATCCATTAATGAAGTAATCGAACGTAGGATACCAGATATTCGATGATAATATTCAATCTCCTAGTGCCTTCTCCCTCACAACAACTTCCTCACTTTTTCTCTCTATAGAGCATTTAAAAGTCGCCTATTTGCACTCATTCTTTATAGGTACCCAGAAATTTTTGCTTCTGGTTTTCGACCGGCTCGTTAATTTAATGAGTAAGTGTAACTGTGCGGCGCGTTGCGTTCTCTGGTGCTGAATAAATCCGTAGGTTGGTACAAGCGTAATTAATTTTAATTATCGGTCTGTCGGTCGGTCGATTGTTCAGAATCGGTTGGTTGCTCCTCTACCAATGCTACGATATAAGCCAAAAAGCTATGGGGGGCCAATAGGGGGCGTGGCACTAGCGAATGTTGTTGCCTGTCTGAAGCACATTTGCCAGTTGCCTGAGAGTTGTTGCTTATCCGTTTGCCATTGCTATTGGTCTTGTTGTTGTTGTAGCTTTCTTGTGGCTAACGAAAAATATTTTACTTAAGTCCATTTGCCTGGAGTCTGTTCCGGAAATGTTTGCCAGTTGGTCGGCCAGCTCAACAAGCCAACAAATGGAAAGTATGTGTACTGGCCATGTCTCTCTCTTGCCCTCTCCCATCCCCTCTCTCTTAATGGCAAAGCGGAAAAAAGTATTAAAATTATTTTTATTATTTTGTGCATGTGTGCGTTATTCGCAGAAGGAAGTTGATGCACTGAGAGAAAAAAAGATCGGGAATAGGGTTTTAGGTTAGGTTACATCAGTTGATCCCTGGGGGAGTCACACATAGACTGCATAGTCTTTATTGGAACCGATGGGAATTTGGTTTTTCAAGTAAAAAAAAAGTTTATTGGATTATCCATTCCAAATGGAAGATAGCACTAGCTTACAGGAAAAATTAACCGTCGTAGCGTTTTAGGGTAATTTTGGGTCGAGAAACACAAAAATCTTTTTTTTTCAGTTTTTTCGACTTTGGTTGCTTGTGACTACAAACAATTTTAACTGAATCTGTACATATCATACCTCGTTGTAAAGAGCATATAGCTATCATGCCAATACAAAGTTTTGTTCAGCCTAAAATACACTATTTTCCGAAACTTCACTCGATGACTCTTAAGCCAGTGGAATTTATATAAGTAAAGCATTTTCCAAGCTGAAGTCTGTGCTATTTGAAGACGTGCAAAATTCAATCTTAAAAGAGCTACCATGATAAGGATATTTCCTTTCTGTCTGATGGTAAGGTAGCGATAAAGGCATTAAGCAAAGCCAAGATCTCATCAAGATTGGCCAAAAAATTGAGAACGTCACTGGATAAATTAGGATCCAGAAATAAGCACACGATTAGATGGGTTCCAGGGCATAACAACATTCATGGAAATTAGCTGGCAGATAAACTTGCAAGGACCGGTGCAACCTGAACCACACTGTGGGATTGGTAACCACGTGGTACGGGACCAACTGAGAACAAAGGAGAATAACAAACAACTTCTTAACTGTGCACAGATACCAGGGCTTAAACAGTCAAAAAGGAGAGGACTCTGCTTCCACCGTAAGAGGTTCAAAGTCATGATAGCTCCGCAGCCACTTAACCAAAATTGGCATGGCGGATAGTGGACTATGTCGCTTCTATCGCATGGAGGAAGAAACATCATCGCATATATAAAAATTTCTGGCTGGTCAAGGGTATACATGTAATAGAGGAAATGTGTGCAAAATTGATGACATTCCGACCGAACTTTTAGAACTTGTTCAGCTTTCTTCCAACTATTTGTAAGACACTCTTCTATATAGCTCCCCAAAAGGACAAAGTGAGTCATATTGTGGAACCCCTATATTCGAAAACGAAGTCCATTCCCATTTTGTCAGGCTCTCGAGATAATTTCTATTCATTGCCAAATTTTATGCACTTCTTAGTTATTTGAGATTAATTTGACAATCTGACTTTATGGAGCGGTCAAAGGGATTCCAAACTCATGATTCGGATTCAACGATTTTTTTCTGAATTTCAAAATTTTTCTCCAAGACAGATTTTATCACTTATATTAAGCATTTCTCCTCTTGCACTATTTTCATAAGCGATTTGCTTAATTTAAGTAAAAAAATTTCTCTCAGTGTAATTTCTTAAGCCACACATACGCTGACAAACACTCAAACACATATGTTCAAGTTGACCGAGACTCATTAATTTACTTCTTCATATATGCACAGACCCCATATATAAAGCAGGCCAAGTTTCCTTACAAAACGTCATTAACTTTGATACTACTTCAACTACACACACACATATACACCAATATACACAGCCTTACACACACACATTCTCAATCTGTGCAGACATTTTTAATTGGTTCGATTTTTGGATGGTTTTCGTTTCGAAGTCCTCATGAAGCCATAAAGTCAACTTTGCTGGACTTCTTTTGTTTTTGTTGTGGTTTCGAACAAAAAATGTTGTGTCCTTTTCTCCCATGTCTTTTACTTGAATAATTCAACAATTACAATTACTTCTGTGGTGATTTATATATTAAATATTTGTGCGTAAGGGGTGGGGAGTGGTTCCCCCTTCTAGGTGTGAGCATTTATTGTTTGCTTTGTGGTTAAATGGTTTTCAGGACTTTCTGTTTGTTTATTTTATCATTCAATTGTTGCCGGCGGCTTTTAAGGGTTGCTCTTGAGAGCTCACCCTTATCGTTGGGGTTGCAAGCACTGAAGATGTCTAGCTAGATACGCATAGAAGATTTGCTAACTAGAAAAGCTTTTGTTTAGTGCCGTTGCAAATTAAGATTAATTTAATGTAAATATTTTATTGATAAATCTATGCAGGATATTTGATTGGAAGTGGTAGTGGAAGGGGCGCGGATGGGCAATTGGAGTGGCCTTAGGTCAATAGAGAAACATATGCATCTAAATTGAAATAGAAAAGGGATTTTATGCTGGATTTTATTTAGAAATCTAAGTAATTTTGAGAGTGTTTACTTTTAATCTTGAAATGGCGAACAGAATTTGTTAAGTAAATTAAGATATCTTGTGTGCTGAGAGTTTTATAGAAATTTGTTCTGGCATTGCATGATGCTTGTAAAAATTTTAAATTTTGGACCATCCCATTGTTTTTTTTCAAGTTATGCTTGTCTACACATATTAAACTTAATAACTGCATTTTATATAATATATTTACTTGATTGTAAGAAGTTTTCTAAGACGAAACTTTTCGAAATTTCATAAATACATTTGCATGCATTTTATCTAGCGAAGCCCTATGCTCCTCAAGAATTTAAAGGAATAAAAGAAGAAATATTGTATCAAGCAGATATTTACATTACCTAAGCTTTTGTTTTGCTCTGATTTCGAAAATATCTCAGGACTACTTTCAACTGTCAAAAATAATTTTGTGTATAAAGTTAAGATCTCCAGGAATAGCTTCGCCTAAGTTCCAGCTGCAATGACTTTTGTTTTCTTCAACTGCAACAAACTGTGTCACACATGGCGTATGAGTGACTTTGGTTTGCTCTGTGCTTTGTGCAGCTTTTTGTTTCTATGCGTGTGTGCCACAAATGATAAAAAGTTCATTTTATGCACCAATTGCTTAGCGGTTGGTGGCATGAAGCCACTGCCACAATGCCTCCCTTCCCACCCCGTCAAATCCATGGCCAGCTGTCGTGTCAACAAGTCAAGTTGCAGCTGAGTAAAGAGTAGAGCGAGAAAGATGTGTGTAGAATGCAACTCAAGAAAGCATAAAATGCCAGAACCCAGAGAAAGTGACAAGGCAGAATGATAATAATGAAGTTGCAGCTGCTGATAATGTTCATGATGATGATAATAGTAATGATAATTTTGATTTTAAGCTGAGTTTGCGGCGTTGAGACAACAAGACAAAAGCCAAAGCATTTGTGGAAATTGAATTTGGCGAGCTCACAGATACAACCTCAGTACATACACACACACACACCAGATATTCTCACACATGCTCTCATATATACACACATACACACACTTACATTTGAGTAGCACTCTGCTCTTGATTAATAGTGCGCAAAATGCCAGCCTGAGCCAACCGACTGGCTGCCTGCTTTTGAGGCCAAAACGCAACAGCTTTTCATATAAATACATACAACATATATGTATGTGTGTGCAACAAAATGTCAGCGGCATGCAACACAAGCAGCAGCGGCAGCAGCGTGCTTAATTAAACAACAAACACAACAGATACAGCTACAGCTCGCGGATATGATGAATGAAGATGAAATGCTGCGCACATAGATACACACCAACACACTCACACAGTTGCATGCCCCACACTTGGCTGCCATGTCAAGTGGCTGCATTTTACAAGCCCTTTCAAAATTTTTACCCCTTTTTTCATTTTTATTTTTTCGTTTGTCGTTGGGTTTTTGCAACCAACTGAGAAATTAAATGCACACACAAAGCTGACACAGAAAATTTATTTAGCTAAAAACAGGCTGGCAGCTCTATTTGTAAGAGTGTGTGCGTGTGTTTGTATCTGTGTGCGTGTGTGGCATGTTGTGTTTACAGTTGACTAAAATCGGGCTTGTTGCAACCTCTTGCGCTTTGCTGTGGCGGTTGCAAATAGGATTAGCAAAAAATTGTTTACACACACCCACACATGCAGCTAGCTTTGGTGCGTTTTAGAAAATATTTGTTGCATACTCTTTGGCGCCATTTTTTAATTGCCTGTTAGATGATTTCTTTTTTAAGGAATGAAATAAAAAATGGCTTTGATGGCGACGCAAAGAAGTTAAGTTTTACTTTGAGTAAAAAAAGGTGCTTAAGAAGTTCCTTTTGAAAAAGTTCTTAGTGAACTTAAAAGTGATAAGGGATATATAGAACATGTGAAAGATGAATGCCGCAAGGGGAAGGGTTTAAGGAATCAGGCAATTAAAATTGTAGAATAAGGCGTGCAAATTTTCAAATGTAATCTAACGAATTTTGGCATTCACAACGATGAGGACAGTATTTGATGCGTAGGGTTGTCATACAATCTTATTTTTTTTCAAATTTCATTAATATTTATTTTGTAGTAATGAAAGTAAAATGTTGCTAAAAATCTTGAAAATTATGTCTTGCAAATATTCTTAAACTTATCCCCGAAAGCATAAACTACTGCTAATATTCCAACCAGGGAAGAGTGGAACACGGTGTACCAGGCCCGGCGGGCTCAATAAAAGTATACACGGACGGTTCCAAGCTGGACGACCGTGTAGGCGGATACGTCTACGTTGAGAATTTTAACATTAGAACTGCTGTTCGACCCCCGGCCCACTGCAGTGTTTTTCAGGCAGAGATCACTGCAATCCTGGAGGCATTAATAACAATAAGAAATCTACAAGTTCGAAATAAGAACATTTTTATCTACTCGGATAGCCAAGCGGCTATTAAGTTCCAACTTTCGATGACTTCGTGTATAAACTCAATTATTAACTGCCGCTTGTCTCTAGGGGAGATGGCTGAGCAGTTTTCAATTCACATGATATGGGTTCCAGGCCATAGGGACTTCGAGGGTATCTGTATTGCGGATGAACTGACTAAACAAAGAACTACCAGCATCCTCCTTCAAGGCAAGGAGGGCCTGGGTATACCCATAGCCAGTAGTAAACTGAGAATACGAAACTTTTTCGCTCTCTGTGCAAATGAGACGTGGAATCGGACAAACTTTGCCGACATACTGAAGGAAAAGAACCAAAAATCTTTGCTGTCTGAATAAAGCCCAGTGCTCATCTGTAATCCGTGTTATCACGGAACACTGGCTGGTGGGAAACCTCACATCCAGGTTGAATGCTTTTCACCATGACTTCTGTAGAAGCTGTTGCGATGAGGAGAAACTGGGGATGTTGGAACACTTTTTTTTCCCTGGGTTGGGCAGTAAAAGATTTAGGTTCCTAAAGTCAAACTTTTTTGACGATTAATCTCTGACTATTTAGCTCTCTGAACAGAGTCCAAAATGCCTTTCAAGGTTTATTCAGGCAGCCGCATGGCTTCCTCACCTATCATAGGGGACCTCTCAAGTGGGGAAGAGTGGTAAAATAGCTCACTCTAGCGGTCCCCTTGGCCTAAGTGAGTTGGGACGTCGCTTAATTAATCAAAGAATTAACTTTCTTGGATCACAGTCTAAATGTTCAAAAATAATTTTAGGAAAGTGGCAACCATCTGCTGCGATTCTATCAAAAGAAGCTTCGGAATTTTTCATCCGAAAAATTGAATCTTTGAGGTTTCTGTGGCACCTACGGATTTTTTTAAAGAATTGTTTTCAAGCCGTTCTGTGACACCACCGACTAATCAAAGATTTCACTAAACCTTCAACGAATGATTTTAAATCACTAAAAAGCTTTTCTTCATCACAAATTAAGTAGTTGAGAAGGAGAGAGATGCTTCAGAAAAACCGGATTAAACCTAAACATACTCATTACGTAAGGGAACTCTTTAAATGATTTGGTTTGTTTTTGTGGTTTCCGTTTAAACACTTTACGCCTAAAACCGCGCTATAAATTCGAAGAATCTGAATGCAGAGACTGCAGAAGAGCTTCAGAGGATGAGGATAGGAGCTTAACGAACATTTCTAAAATTGCAGTTGAATTTTGTTTAGGTGCTCTATATAAATGCAATGTGTAGGTTGTTGCTGTCGTTGTTTTTATTGTTGTTGTAACTAGACCGATGATAACGTTGAAAATGAACAGAACTGTGTGCTGTTATATAAACAAAAGGCCGTTTTCAGTGCTCAAAAACATACACAGATACATTTAGACGCACAAAAAGATACATCTACAGATACAGATACACCTATGTACCGTGTTGTTGCTGTTGTAGTTGTTGATTTTGTTGCTGCGTAGATTTCGACTCGGTGCGTGTTGTCTATTTACTTTTGTATTTGTTTTTAATTAGATTTTTGTTTACTGTGGAAATTTTAGTTAAATTGAGTTTTGCCTGGGCAGCTCTGAGGTTGATGGGTTGTTTGAGGTGGTGGTAGGGGCAGAAGAGGGTCTGACAAGTCATATAAGCTGCCTGGTAACGAGCTAACTACAAAAGCACCTATGTGCATATATACATATATGTACCTCTGCATATATGCATTGGGCGTGGCAGGTTAGCGCCCTCAAAAGCTCAAAGCGCGCCACACTTTTGGCCTCGGCTCTCTGGCATTTTTTTTTGGATTTTTCTATTTTTTGGTAACATTTTATACAAATGCAGCAGGGGTAACTCCTGCTATCTCACTTCATTCACTATTTTTATTTCACTCACGCACCACATAAACGCAGAGCTGCATTTTGGAGCCTGGGATTTAAAAGCAATTTAAATTCGTTTGCATTTGCGTTTGACTTTTGCATTTGCCGCTTGAGCTCTGATCAAATTTGGTCTTTTTTGCAAAGTTTTCCAACACTGCACACCATGTGCTTCATATTCTAGTTTATCAACTGTGCTTTCTATTATTTTTTTTTGTTAAAGTAATTGTATGGTTTTTCACAACACTTACCAAACGACTTGCGTCAACGAGGCGGGATTTGCAAAGTATTCACAATTGAGTAACACAATTTCGCTGGTGTTTGTTACCATTTCCGGTGGACTGACTTTTACAACAGGCGGATCTGCAAATGGAGTCAAAGCATTAGATTAGAATTAGATAAACATATGGAATGAAGAACATGTATTACTGTCATTTAGAGTAACTTTTTTCTAGGGACACTTTTTCGTTTACTATTCAAGGACTTTCGCTCAAACTCAAACTGAAACTCTTACTGGAAACAAAATTGTATTCAAATCCATAAGTACTGCTTGAAATACAATATTATTTTTTGCCCCGAAATTTATATATTAAAAAAGTTTTAAGTTCAATCGGTTAGGAGCATCTACTATCTCAGGAGTTTTCCTTTTACCTCTAAAGTCTTGCGTAGAAATGTTTTCAAATTTGGAGCCTTGTTTTTCAAGGAGCTGGAAGACTTGAAGGAGTTCCAACTTGGGAGCTACTAAGGACTGTATCACGTGTTAGTTTAATGTATTTGTTTGAGATCTTATTTTATTACAAATCCAAAAAAAAAAACATTTTTGAATATTTTTTGCTTTGGATATTTTCGTGTTTGACTTATAGAATTCGATATAAATGGACTCAAGGTTATATCAAAATAATGGAAAACACTAAGGGGGGAGGAGTTCACCATTTTGCTATTAGACTTTTTGAATGGTCTTTAATACATTAATCAAAAGAAATTCCAGATTGAATTTTTTTTCCTAGTCAACCCTTTTTTTTATATTTTTACCGTACTAATGTGTCGAACTATGAATGTTAAACAAGAAACCCAACAGATGACCGACCCTATACTATGGTTAAAAACGATTGGAAAGTTTTGTCCAAATGAATATTTTACATGTGACTTCAATAATGACATTTTTCGGAAGATTATTTCTAAGAATACAACGTGATAGAAATTTCCCCAATATATTTTCTTCTTATTCTGCAATGGCCCGATGTTAGTATGGGACTGAATCGCTCGCCTCCAGTCTTCTCTATTTCACCATTATTTTTCAGTGTTGGATGCCTACCGCATCTACATCTCTCTCTAACGTCGATATCTTACCATTTTCAGACTACAATTTTAATTATCCCAGCCCCTTTTACTAAAAAGCAGGTAAATTTTTATACTTACACAACACTTCCAATGTTAGTGATGATGCCAAAGGTTTCTCCCTATTTATTTGCAAAACAATATTTTCAGCCTCGCAGCGAAAGACTCGATCATTCTCAAAACGTGTAGCATTAAAAATAAGCTCCGATTGGGTGTGATAGGTTCCATCTTCCTTTTCGAACTGTTTAAAGAAGAAATAAATAAAATGATTGTATATAATATGTATACATTTCACAACACTTACAATACTAAATAATTTAAGAATTATCTTGGTATGTAAATAATTTCATTTTGTAAGAATGCCTAATTCATTTACCACATTTAGATGTAAGCACTGCCTAAAATATACCTTAATTATATCGCTTCCACGTTTATTTCAAAAGCTATTAAACAGCTGACTCAAATTCGACAAATGAACTAGTTCAATCGAGCCCAAAATTACTTGAAAGTTAAAGTAGCAAGACGTAATCACAGATGGCATGCTTAATTTTTTTTTCGCCTACTGAACAAGTGATCTAGTTCAATCGAGACTCATAGAACTAGTTACTTTAGTTTACTTAAAGATCCACTTCATGGAAAAAACTAGTCGTTCTATAATTCGCGACTCTTTCAAAGAATCAAATGTCTTCAGAACTCATCCATGCGACGAAATATGATCAAAGCAAAAGAATAACCAAATAGTTCATCAAAATATGAAGTCATCTCGATAGTCGAGTTCATATTGAAACTATTCTTAAATATGTAGAAATCATTGCCTTTTACTACTTTGCTTCCATTTCTACACTTAGCAGATTATCTAGCGAAGTGGTCCGTGAACTTAAAGAGCCTGCTTACATGGAGTGAACTAGACCTTTTCAGATTTGGGATTCATTTCTAAATTCAGGAACTCTTTAAAAGAATCAAACTTGATATCTGTTGAACTCATTCGAGCACTAAAATATGGTCAAAAAAATAGATGAACCAAATGAACTAGTTCATCAAAATATGATATCGTCTCGAAAGTCGAATTAATAATAAAACTATTATAATATATGCAGAAACCATATAGTCTAATTTGTTTCCATCTTTATAATTAGTTTATAAATAGTGTACTGGTTTGTGAACTAACAAAACTATTTACAAAGATTGAATTATATCTACTCACACTGAGGTTTAGAAATTCGCAACTCTTGACTAGAATCAAACTTAAGAACTAAATGAACTAGTTCATCAAAATTTTTAAATAATTTGGCAAAAGTTGAGATTTCTTTCAAACATCTACTCTCAATAAAAATGTCTAAGCCATGGAAACCGTTTCCTTTAATTAATAAAGCAGCTTCGCGATTTTCATTTCTATTTAAAACTGATTGAACTAGTTCTGTTTTTTTTTATTTATTCATTTTTTATTTTAAAAGTATTGTATTTTATTAAACAATATTATATAGCTATTTTAATATTGTCTAGAGAAGACAACTTAATCAAATTATAATTGAACTAGTTCGCGAAAATCGCCTAAAAACTTTAATTTTTTTTTTAACCAGAGACCAGAACGGCCATAAAATTAAAAGTAAAAATATAACATAAACAACTAAAAAAACAAATAGATTTGGTTTCTTTGAAATAGTAACCTTACAAAAAATTTCGAAAATAAAACTTGTAAAGTGAAGAAAGTAGTTCGCCAGCTTTGTCACAAAAATGCGCGACTTCTTGATAATAATGGCTTAACAACTTCAAGTCTCATTTGAGTCCACTTCACTTTGTTAACTAACCATCCACTTAAATTTAATTCTACGCTAATTGTTTTACTTACCGCCTTGGTTCTAATTTCTGTCAAATCATTTTCCTCGGGATTTATTGCCGATGTTGTGTTATACCAAGTCAAGTTAACAGCAGGGCGTGCTCCATGTATCTGTTAAACGGAATATAATAAAATAACTATTAAGTTTCGTTCATGTCTTGACAAGTTTACGCAATTTGCCATTAGCAGGCAAGTAAAGTAAAGCACATAACGCATACGCCTAGTTGCCTAACTAACTAAACGTTTCGTGTAAGTTCGTGTCTGTTACGTTACGCTCTGACTCTCTAACTAAGCAATTTCCATTAAATTTCCATTAACTTGCAGCTGCACATATTTCCATTAGCTGTCTTGAAATTTTCATTGTTGTTGTTAACGTTGACATGTTACAAAAAAAAAAACGAAACGCCCCGACAACAATTGCATGAAATTCCATTAAACATAATACGCAATCAATAGACAATTTTGCATAATTCTGTGCAGAGCTTACTCTAGTCAGGCTCATAGGCAGGACACAACTGGCAAGTCCTTTTCTTGACTCTTGGTTGGAAAGTGCTGGTAAAATGCAGTCAATTGAACATTTTGCACATTAAAATGGAATGGTAAGACAATGTGGCGTACATTAGTCGTCTGGAACTCAGACCCAAGCTCAGCAGACTGACCTGGTCGAGAGCAAGTTTGGGCCATATGTCGACAACGACGAAAAATCGCAAAATAATTGGCAGTTAATTATTGTCAATTACATGCTGGCCAAAGGACATGCTGTCCAAAGCAACTATGTCCTTGTTGCTTTTATGTGAGTATCTCGTTAGCTATTGAAAACTTAAACTGCATTTTAGCTTTCTCCGTCTCTCACCCGCAACCCCCCCTCTATGACTATTGCTGCTGCTGCTCGCTCAATACTTACGTCACATGTTAGCACCACCTTGCTTCCTTGCACCGTGTGATGTTCCACTCCGTTGATGTTTATGCTCGTCGGTCTCACTGAAAACGAAAAAAGAAAAGAAAATAAAAGCAAAAGAAAAGTTAAGTTTAGAGTATGTGAGTGAATATGCACTGGGCGAAAATTTCGGAGAAAAATGGAGCTCTCGTATTGAGGTAAAAAGTGCAGAAGAGTAGGATTTTTGATACTTTAAGTTATATTTTTTTAACATAAAATTATATATGTGAATTAATTGCTTAAGACCTTGAATATTCTTCCACTAATAAAATAATCAAAGTACTTTTACGTCGCTAAACAGAAATATTCCGCAACACGCTGTCTGTTCCAAAACTCCTACTGGGTTGCTTGTCTGTAGCAATTCCAGTAACGGAGCTGATTATACTGCAATAGCAACTGCAGTCAAGCATGTGACTGGCTCAAGACGCATTTGGCGCAGGTGCGAGCGAGACAAGCACACAGTGCATCAGATCCGTTACCGTAATTGTTACTGACAAGCAGCCCAGTAGGAATTATAGGAACAGTCAGCGTTTTGCTGAATATTGCTGTTTAACGACGCAACCGTAGGTAGATATATTATTTTATTAATAGAAGAGTATTCAAGATCTTAAGAAATTAATTTATTTATGTTGTTTAGTTCCAATAAACCATATCTTATGAGTTCTCTTTCAACTGTTTCTTGTGTCTACTCGAATTTCTGTGCAACCTTTTTTTCGCAGTGTTGAAAAATTTTTGTAGATGTGGGCATGTAATTGGCTTTTGTCTGCCTAGTTGACTGTCAGTCTCCATTGTGTCTTTTTACTTTACTCTCCCACTCTCTCTCTCTTCGTTTTCGTTGTAATATAAAATATTAATAATGGCAATTTGCATGTGTCTGCCCACACTCCACCCCGCCCATTTCCGCTCTATCAGCTCACTCACAAGTCACTCTCCCCTCTCCCCAAGCTGCACTTCACTTCACTTAACTTCACTTGAAGTCATTTGCATGGCAAATGTTTTAGAAGTTACCCAAACCCCTCGATGTACATTTTTTGCCTGCCATCAATCAATTTAGCCGCTGGTTAAATGAAAAATTTACTTGTTTAAGTTACTTGGTTTTATGGCATATTTAATGACTTTCATTAATTTTTGTCCTGTTCCCTGCAGCTCACTTAAAAGTGTCGAATCATTCAGGATTTATAAAAAAACACAAAAAATCGCTTGGTATTGTCAGCTTTTAATTATAAAAATTTATTTGCATGACTTTTAAAAACAAAAACGTCGCCAAAGGCGTTAAGCCGAAGGACATTTTTGTTTGTGCGGCGTTGTTGTTGTAATTAGAAGGGTTCAATTGTTGCAGCTGGTTGGGTTAATGAACCCCAAAGATGTCAAAACCTCAGTCAATGGCATGCCAAAGTAAATTTATTGCGCTTTTAAATTTATGTTGATTAAAGCGGCAAGAAAAATAAGACATTTTTGGAAGGAAATGAGAAAAAAAGGAGCTAGATAAAGCTGAAATGAAAAATTTTTGGCGATTTTTTAAAAGGTGACGTGATTCATTTAAGACGTTTGTTTTGGAAGCCATTTTGGGAAGTAAATTTATGTCGCCAAAGAAATAAAAAAAATAATCGATGTGAAGGTGAGATTTAAAATCTGTATTTTACTGTGTAGCAATAAACAGATATATATGATAAAATCAAAATTTAAAACTATATATTTAAGTTTTCTTTTTAAATCTCTTTGCTATTTATGCACATAATATAATACTCATATATTGAACACATAACCTTTTATTGTCAAAACAGATGACTAATGCCAAATTCAACCAGACACATTTATTTTTTAATGATTTTTTTTAAGACCTCATGAATTTGCTAATGTTTTTCTATTTTTACTACATTTTTATTATCATTTAAGTGCATTTTTATTTTTGTTAGAAAAAAAAATACTACCTACAAGTCCATAAACACAATTGTTTTATTTGCTCATGGAATATCTCTCAACCAAACCAAACTACGCTTGAGTCACCTTGACACTTAACCAGAATAATGACTCACCTTGTAAATCGACGCTAAACTTGGATACAATGGCGTCCTTAACAGCTGCAGATTCCACACGACATTCAATATCCTGTGCAAGGTCCTCACGTGATAGCTGCCACTCCAGTTCGAGAGTTGATGTATAAAGGCCATCTTTAAGATCATGTGTAGGTGAATCTGTGGGCATATATAATATATAGTACATAAATAAAGTATGTCATTAGAAAATAAAAAAATCCCTAGCTTAGCTATGCGGGCATCCCAGCTAATGAAATTTGTTGTAATCCCACAGGATTTGCAGTGGCTCATTAAACCTTTTTAGCCATATGCAAAAAAACTGCTGAAGCTTACCTTGCCGAACAAAAAAAATATCTTTATTACAAGCAATTATGCAACGTTGTGATAAGCCCGCTTTTAAAAACAAAAATAAATAAAATTGCCTTAAAATAAGAAAAATAAGCAGCCCCTCTTTGGAACCGCTCCCCCTCACCACTTTGTTGTAGACCTTTCTGGCCAATTATCAGAAATGCAAGTTAGGGAAAAACCAAAACGGAAATGTTCAAAATTTTTGCTACAGCTTGCCTTGTTGCTGTTAATTGCCTCTGCTAAAAATAAAAAAAGGGTTTTTGGTTTCGGTTTTTGTTAGGAAAAAAAAACAAACACAAAATAAAAAAGTTGCCATGTTTTGTTGGGCTGGGCCGACTTTGGCATACACTGCAAGCTCGTCAAAATTCTATTTAAATTTTTTCTTTCGAGTATGGTATCGATATACGAAAAACTTTTTATATTAAAAGTTCAATACTATTAAAATTTAATATTAAGGGGATTCGTGATAAATAAATATATTAAAATAATCATAGGTATAAATAATATAAATTTTCTATTACTGTCGTCCTTCTCTCCTAGAGTATAGAGCATAACCTCAAATTTACAAATTTTTTTATATATTTTTTATTAGACCTTCCCGAAGACAACATGTTTTTGTATTTTTTTTTTTTTTCATAAATAAAAAATATTTTAATGATCCTCTTTTTGGAATGGTACTTTTTAAACATTAATAATTCCTATTAATATTTTTTTAAAAAATGGCCCATATCGAGTATTATATTATCGAATATTGCATTATAACTCTACAAGCGCTAAATTTGTATTGCCTTATTTTTCTCTTCAGTTCTTTTATAAACGAAATAAACAGTGTTACCAGATATAGGAACCTTTTTCACCTATCTCCTCTTGAGAATTTAGGGTCTCTACTAGTGCCTTCCAACATCCAATTGGATTAATTATTAAAATTCCAGCATATATCTGACAATAAGCACTGCCAATGTATTGAAAAGTACGGGTACACTAGTATATCGATAAGCGATAGTTAATTTGAAAACGATTTATTTGTATTCAGGTACTTTTGCTGCTAAGAAAATAATGAATTGGAATTTTTTAAGAAA
This sequence comes from Chymomyza amoena, assembly GCA_037043745.1. NCBI lineage: Eukaryota > Metazoa > Arthropoda > Insecta > Diptera > Drosophilidae > Chymomyza > Chymomyza amoena. The sequence continues at coordinate 83,522 of JBAMAX010001986.1, forward strand.
AGTTGCCAAACATTAGACATTTTAAAATTGTGGTTGGTAGTGCTCCTTAAGTACTAAAAGTTTGTTTCTTCTGCAGATCAAACTTATTTATATCCTTTTGAGTATTTTTTTTAGATGTGTAGATAGATGTGATCAACCACTTATGCAATATCGGTAACTGATTTTTTATCCTCTTTCTAAAGAGCCTAATAAATATTTTGACTTCTTGGTTTTTGTGTAGTTTTCCCCAACATTTTATATCATAATCTAATACTTGCAAATACTTCGAGGATAGTATTATAACTAAGTAGAAAAAGCTATTACGATTTGAACTCTTAAAGTTTCTATATAAGAATTCATCTACAATATAAATATTATAAATTTGATAGATTTTATCTAATAGATTTTATTTAATATCGTTGATAATTTTTGATTCTTTTTGTGAAGAAGCTAAGAAATATTTTTCTTCAGATGCTTTTCGTATAGATTTTCCTCAATCTTTTATATCATAAACCTGATCCTTGAAAGTATATGTTATTTAGTTAACATTATCGTTATCATTAGAATAAGCCATAAGAACCTGAACATTTAAATTTTGTATACTACAATTCACGTACAATTTAAATATTAGGTTGTCAAAAAAGTCTTGCGGTATTTCCGCAAGCTTGTCTTTGCAAGCGCGTAGTTCTAGTTGTATTCGTCGCATCGGTTCACGCTAGAGCTTTTTGGAAAGTTCTTTTCACGTGCTAACACGAGTTTGATTAATTGTTGTTTGCTTTTAGTCGTTCGTGAGTTATAGCGTCGCAAACATGGAGCAAAATAAAGAGAAAATACGGCATATTTTACAGTACTACTACGATAAAGGCAAAAATGCATCTCATGCTGCCAATAAAATTTGTGCAGTTTATGGACCCGATACAGTTTCCATTTCCACCGCACAACGATGGTTTCAACGTTTTCGTTCTGGTGCAGAGGTGATCGAAGATGCGCCACGGTCCGGAAGGCCTGTTGTCGAAAATTGCGATAAAATCGCTGAATTGATCGAAAGAGACCGGCATAGTAGCAGCCGTAGCATCGGCCAAGAGCTGGGCATGAGTCATCAAACCGTTATAAACCATTTGAAGAAGCTTGGATTGAAAAAGAAGCTCGATGTATGGGTGCCACACGACTTGACGCAAAAAAACATTTTTGACCGTATGGATGCATGCGAATCGCTTCTGAATCGCAACAAAATCGACCCGTTTTTGAAGCGGATGGTGACTGGCGATGAAAAGTGGGTCACTTACGACAACGTGAAGCGTAAACGGTCGTGGTCGAAAAGCGGGGAAGCTGCCCAGACGGTGGCCAAGCCTGGATTGACGGCCAGGAAGGTTCTTCTGTGTGTTTGGTGGGATTGGCAGGGAATCATCCACTATGAGCTGCTCCCCTATGGCCAAACGCTCAATTCGGACCTGTACTGCCAACAACTGGACCGCTTGAATGCAGCACTCATGCAGAAGAGGCCATCTTTGATCAACAGAGGCCGAATTGTCTTCCATCAGGACAACGCCAGGCCACACACATCTTTGGTGACGCGCCAGAAGCTCCGGGAGCTCGGATGGGAGGTTCTTTTGCATCCACCGTATAGTCCGGATCTCGCACCAAGTGATTACCACCTATTTCTGTCCATGACGAGCGCGCTTGGTAATCGGAAGTTGTCCACAAGAGAGTCCTGTGAAAATTGGCTCTCCGAGATTTTTGACAATAGGGAAGCGAGCTTCTATAAGAGGGGCATTATGAAGTTGGCATCTCGTTGGGAACTCGTCATCGAACAAAACGGCGCATATTTGACTTAAATCGCATTATTATAACCAATTTTATGAAAAATTGAAAATTCAATAAAAATACCGCAAGACTTTTATATTATACATTTTTTTTTTTTTAATAGATTGGTCACACTTATTCATGGCCAGGGGGTGATTTTTGGTGTCTTTTTTTGAAGAACCTTAGAAATATTTTTTTTTTCGGTTTATTTTTGCATAGTTTTCCTTGATCTTCTATATCATAATACAATCCTTGTAAATATTTAAATAAGTAAAAAAATGTATTGAAACTTGAACCCTTTAATTTTATATATTAGAATTTACAATGTAAACATTATAAATTAAAACCGTGAAATAAATTGAAATTAAGGTTTATATTCTTTTCACTACAAAAAATTTTGATTCTTTTTAAGTTTGAACGTTTTCATGCAATACAAAAATGGAAATAAAACCCAAAAATTATACAGGACATAAAAAAAGTCGGTCCTGTCAGGAAAAAATCTCATTACTTCAACTAGACGCCTAATTAGAACCTAACTAATTATGCGCAATCACAATAGTAATCATTTACAACTTCAGTCAGCGAGTAAAAGGACATTAATATGCCCCTTAACCGCTTTTTTGTAGGGTATAAAAATCAGTTTAAGTGCTCTTCAAGGCCAACAAAATGCGTTTATAAATTTATGTAGCCCACATGCTGTGCTTTAATATTTCTTTTTCCCTAATGTAATGAGTTTATTTTTTTTTATGTTTTAAAAAAAAGTTTTCCTGTAATTTTTGTATTTTTTTGTTTTGAAAATCAATTAATTTACTTTAAGCGGACCGGTTACAGGAAGTCACAACCTTTGGTACTTAAAAATGTTTTTTTTTTTAATGAAAACGTCTCTAATTTTGTTTTTATGTTTTACAATAAAAAAGCATCAAATTTTATGGGCGCTGCCAAAGTCAAGTCGGTTGGCCACCGACCACCAACCGACTACCGTGTAATTTTATATGCAAACTGATAAGCTGGGCGGACGGACCTCTCTACCCCAAAATGGCAGCCACATAAATCCTTTACACGCCCACTCAAAAGCACCGCTTTACGGCCCCAGTCACTGCATAAAGTTTGTGGCGCATCGTAAAAGGCTAACATCATCCTGGCTTATGCTCCAAATTGGCTACTTAGCTTGGCCTGAAATCAATAAACGCGCTTCAGCTGCTTTTATGACTACACAAAAAGTCCTAGCAAAAGGAGCAGCTAGGACTACCCGCCGTCTATTCCCACTTAGTTAGTTATTTAGTTAGTTAGTCAGACTGACTACATGCTGGGGTACTTACATGTGGCTAGGCGCTTGTTGCCCCTAAACCAGCCCACATCGGGTTGGGGGCGTGTATTCCGCACTATGCACGTCGTCTTGAGCGTCTGACGCTCCTGCATGGAGTCCCACGATGCTGCCGTTCTCGATACGGTCGCCCTTCTCATCCAAAATCACAACCTCCGTGGGTGGCACTGCAGGATGCGAACCACATTTTGGAAGCAGTTGGAACCGGTTTTTGATTGTGGTTTGGATTTTGATTCATATTTTTTTTTATAACGCCGTTGTAGATGTATGTGTGTGAGTGTGTGTGTGCGTTTGCATATATGTGTGGCGTTTTTGTTGTTCGTTTGTATGTATGTGTGTGTGTAGTTCACAAATATATTTTTTTGTTGTTTTAATTTTTATCGGGAGGTAAAAATGTTGAATTTGTGTTTTAATAAATCATATATATTTAATTGATTTGCATTAGAAAGAAATCATTAGTTTTAAAACTTAAATTAATATAGTGAAATGAAAATATTAAAAAAAAGTGTGTTTGCAGAAAATGATTTCAAATGAAGAGAAAGGTTGGAAAATGTAGCTTTTGTCAAGATAATAAAAGTTTAAAAAAACTAGCAAAACTAAGTTAAAAGTTAAAAAATATTAGGTAAAAACTTTAAATAAAATCAAAATTAATATTTTAAAAAATTAAATATTATTAAATAAATGCTAATTTAAAGCCTTTATATGTTAGAATATAAATTTACTTTAATTGTTATATTATATAAAGTTGTTCTATATTCATAATTTATTTTTTATCAGCATTCAACAAAAAACTTGGTTTGACTATTTCTAGTTTCCTCATTTAGACTTATTTAGAAAATAAATTATCTTTAATCGCCATTTTAATAAAACAAGATTTCTATATTATATATTCCTATATATATATAATTATATATTTCGTAATTTATTTTCTCTACTAACATAAATTTGTAAAGCTGGTTTTGATTTATTTCTAGTGTCCCCTTTTGGACTAGTTTAGGACTGGTTTAGAAAATAAATTATCTGAATCGAAATATTATTAAAAAAAATGCAACTGTCAAAAATTCTGAAGCTGAGTTTGATTTAATTCTAGTGCCTCTTTTGGACTAGTTTAGGACTGGTTCAGAAAATAAATTATCTTTAATCGTTATATTATTAAACAAATTGTTCTATTTTCGTAATTTATTTTTCTACTTGCAAATGATTCTGAAGCTGGGTTTGATTTATTTCCAGTGTCCTCTTTTGGACTAGTTTAGGATTTAAATTTATATTAAAAAAAATATGTTCTATATTTATAATTTATTTTTTCTACTTGCAAACATTTTTGTGGCTGGGTTTGATTTATTTCTAGTGTCCTCTTTTGGACTAGATTAGGACTGGTTTAGAAAATAAATTATCTCTTATCGAAATATTTTTAAATAAAAAGTTGTTCTATATTCATAGTTTATTTATTTTCTACTTGCAAATGATTCTGAAGCTGCGTGTGATTTTTTCTAGTGTCCTCTTTTGGACTAGATTAGAACTGGTTTGGAAAATAAATTATCACTTATCGAAATGTTATACAAAAAAAGTGTTTCTATATTCATAATCTATTTTTTTCTACTTTCCAAAAATTCTGAAGCTTGTTTGATTTATTTCCAGTGTCCACGTTTGGACTAGTTCAGGACTTATATAGAAAATAAATTATTATTAAAAATATGTTCTATATTTATAATTTATTTTTTCTACTTGCAAAAATTTCTGTGGTTGGGTTTAATTTATTTCTAGTGTCCTCTTTTGGACTAGATTAGGACTGTTTTAGAAAATAAATTATCTCTTATCAAAATATTTTTAGATAAAAAGTTGTTCTATATTCATAGTTTATTTTTTTCTACTTGCCAAAATTTTTTAAGCTTGGTTTGATTAATTTTTAGTTTTTTAGTTTAGTTAGAACTTATTTAAAAAAAAAAAACTATATTCAAAACTTATATTTTCGTTTTTACTTGCAGACAATTTTGAAGCGAACTACTTTAGGACTCACTTTTTTTATTACTCTGGTTAGCGAAGCGTGCAGGGCGTGAAGCCCCCTAGTGAGTGAAATTTTTCGATTTTGTGAGTCAGCTATCATGAATTTGAAAATTTTCAAATAGTGTTAAAGAAATTTATCACGAATTTGAATGTTTTTGAAAAATATATAGCTTGTCTAGCCATATTCCATAGATTTCAAAGCTCAAGGAATCAAACTCAACAAAGATATATAAATACAGTAGGAGTTGATTTTTTCTATTTTATCTGAGCTTACAATTTTTTGAAACTTGTTTTTTTTGACAAAAGATTTAAAATCAAGTAACATTATTATTATTTTATGGCACAATCCGGAAATAATAAAAAGCTTTCCAAGATAGGCTTTCCATTATTCCACTATATCTAAATCCGAAAATTTATTTATTTAGGTTCCTCGTCAAAACTTCAGATAGAAATAATAAAATTTTTCATAAATAAAAAACAATACTTAATACAAAATTTAAATTATAAAAAAAATCGAAAGGTAAAAATATAAAAAAATTTTAATAGGTCCACTGCATTTAAAATTTAAAAATCAATGCAAAACTCTTAACAAAAATTCAAAAGCTTCATCGCCATTAATTTAAAAAATAAAGTTACTTAAAACATAACGCTAAAAACTAATTATTATGTTCTTTAATATTTATGCCTTTGTGAAAAACTGAACAAAAAAAAAATAATTATTATTTATAGTATTAAAAATTTACCAATGTTTTCTACGGTTTTTATGCGAAGGTTTTTATTCATGGCCAAAAAATGTTTTTAATATTTTGGTAGTTTACGTTTTTGGGTAAATATTTTTAAATTGTTTTTTTTTTTTAATGAAATAAAAATTTAAATTCAAAGCATTTTGTTGGAGTTTAAATTGTTTTTTAGTTTGTTTCCAGTTTGCATATTTTGTAGGGCACACAGTTCATACAATCGGGGGAATATAAATATATATATATGAAAACAATTTTGGTGTTTTGAGGATACATATTTGATTTTTTGATTTTTTTGTAAGTTTTGTGAATGCAGTTTATGGTGAAGAGAGGAGGCGTGGCGGTGTGTGATTTTTTTATTTTTTGTCAGTAGTCATGTATTGATTTTTTATTGTTTTTTGTTAGAGCGAATTTTTTTGAGTTTTTGATAGCAATGCATACAGTATATAGTATGTATATATAAAATTTTCCATGTCGATGTTGACGAGCGTTTTGAATGCGATTTAGTTTTTTTTTTGAGGATATTGTTTTTTTTTAGTTGGTTTTTGAAGAGTACAATCAGTTAAGAGAAAATATTTGCATGAGTTTTGACACGTTCAAATGTTATGGAAAAAAATAGCAGTTAAAAGGCTAATTTTTTGGTTGCACTTGAAAAAGGTTAAAATATATATAGAGATATGCACATGTAACTATTTTAAATATTTTTTGTAACTTTTTATTATATATAGATATATTTTTTTTTATGTACAGTGTGTAAAGGCAAGCAAAAGGCAGACATTTTGTATATGCAATATAAAATAATAATTGTTGCAATTGTTTGGTTTAAATGTTTGAAATTGTTTTGGTTTAGTCAAGGCTTAAATTCTTTTCCCTGTGTAGATTAGATACATAAGAAATATTTGGAAGTAAATGAATTGGTAAAGTTGATTGGTAGTAGTTTTGATTCTATAAAAAAAGGCTAAATACTTTTAATATATTAAAAGTTTAAGATATTGACCAAGTGGAGCTTTATATTTATCTTAAAATTCCAATACTTTGCTTAGATAATTTTTGAAAATTTAATAAAGGCTTTCAGAGTCAGAAAAACCATTTCAATAGTTATAGTGAATACTTAAAAAATCAGTATCCTTATTCTTCAGTTGTCCTCGACTCCCAGTGGACCATATGGGCTCAGAATCATTATACTTTCTTTTTTCAAAAAAGAGGGTTCCCCATAGAGAGGTGGGCACTGTGACCAAAAGGTCTTATGTAGCATACCCTTAAGTTAAAGCAAAAGACTTTCCGCTTTCCGCATGAATAGCAGAAGGACTTTTGTTGGTATTGACCTAATATGGAAGGGACTCATCCGTTCCTTTTCCATGAGACAGGCTCTGTCCTATACCTTTTGCTTGACGAAGCCCCGGAAGGGAGAACCAGTATCTCCTATGTTCTCCTGCGGCCCATTTGTTAATCATGGTTTTGATCGTGGACCAACCAATACCACAAAACGGCGCAGGAGATGTAGTCTGGGTGGAGGCACCCTGCCGTGCTAGATCGTCAGTGATCGTGTTACCATCCACTCCCGAGTGTCCAGGCACCCGACATAGCACGACTTTGTTTCGGGCGGTGAGGATTTGGCGGTAGTTATGGCACTCTTTAATCATCCTGGAGGAGATGCTCCAGGATGACAATGCCCTAATAGCAGCTTGGCTATCTGAGTAAATACAGATGTTTGCTTCCCTAGTTCCCTTGTGAAGGATACTAAGGGCGAAGATCTCTATGGTATGAGTCTCCGCTTGAAAGACGCTGGGCCAGATGCCCATTGCGGTAGAGATTCTGTTGTTGGGTCCAACGATTCTAACACCTACACCCTGCTCAGTTTTGGACCCATCCGTGAACCATTGTTGCGACCGGAGGTTTCCACAGGGGCTGCCATTAGCCCAAGTTTCCCGACTTGGGAGAAGAGATCTAAATTTCTTGTTATGAAATAGTTCCGATCTCATAAGATCTGATCTAGAGCAGATCGATACGTCAGGAAAGGGAATATGAAAGTGCGGCATGACCAGTGTCACTTGCTAAGAGTCCAGATGTGATCTGGATACGTAGTAGACTCTGCACGGCTGACTTTTGGATGATAATGTGCAGTGGTGTGAGTCCAAAGACTGACTCCTTGACAGCTGTCGGACAGGTACGCATAGCTACCGAGAGAAATATGCTTATTAGTCTTTGCGTCTTGGGCCTCCACACAAGTGCTGCATATGTGACGATAGGCCGTACCTTCATACGGTATAGCCATTCTATAATATGAGGGCTGAATCCCCATGTGCTTCCAAAGAGTTGTCTACAGGCCCACATGGCTCGAGTAGCTTTGGAGAACATTTGTTCTAAGTGGGAGTTCCAGTTGAGTCGTATGTCCAGGACCACACCTAGATATTTGACCTGGTCTGAATACTCCAACTCAGTGTTATTTTTAAAAAGGTTTTGAAGCTCCATGTTATATCTCTTCGTGAAGGGAACAATCACAGCTTTTGGGGGGTTGATGCTAAGCCCTTCACTTAGACACCAGTTTAGGGTAATTTGAAGAGCATTATCCATCATCTCTCTAATGGTTCTTTCGTATTTATTGATTTACTTCACTCCCCACTTTCCTTTACCAATCCATTTCATCTCCCAGATACATTCCAAGACATCTTGACTTCAAACAAAGTATGATTAAATATGGAGTAGATTTTCAACATGGCTCACAAAACACAGAAAGCATCTCAAAGATTCGCCTCAATACATGCAATTTGTTGGAAAATTGTAAGTTTTCCTTGCAGTTGGTTAGTAAGAAGCTGCAAACAATTTCCATGCTCATTCTTTATGGAATTAGTTTTATTTTGTTAGTTTAATTAAGTTTTTCCTTTTTAGCAAACAGAATACAAAAGCATTTACACATAAAATAAACCAAAAATAATAATTATAACAAGTTGATTATGAAAATGTTTTCAGATATTTACAAAAGTAAGCGTAAACAAAAGAAAAAGCCAAAATGTAAAGCAAATATGATGAGATTTATTATTATTATTTAAATTTTGAAGTTCATGCAATACTTTTTTGAGTAACCAATTAATTTTTGCAAAATATAATACAATGTTAGGGTATTTATTTTTAGTTAGACTTACCTAAGACTGTCAATTCGACACGATAGCCATTGAAATTATCACACGATTCTTCTGGTATAAAAAATGTTGTATCACATAGATAGATATCCTCATCAGATATTTTCAAATCCTTAATAACTAATCTGTATGGATTTTGCTCAACAGTTACTCTGAAAATAGGGAATGAAAATGGTGGTTAAAAGTTGTTAATAATTAGAAATTATTTGAGGATTTAATAAACATTTAAGTTCGAAACCAATAACTATCAAAAAAAACGAAAATGATTTAATGACGGAATCATTTACAAAAATTGAACAATTAATAACACTATTTATTAAAAATACTATTTTTAAGGGTTTTAGGGTGGGTCAACATTTTGTTTGTTTATTTTTTTGCTCTCAAAACTGCTCTGGAGTTTGGTCACTCTGAAAATTGCAAATGGAAATGTTAATTCTAAAGTAATAATTTCTCGACTTTTAGGGTGGCCCATTTATTTATTTTGTTCTAATATTAGAAATGTTGTTCTGACAGGAATCAATATCATTATAATAATTTACAAAAATGGAGCCATTATTTCCAAAGCATAAAACAATTTTCGTGGGGTTTTAGGGTGGCTCAACATTTTTTTTGTTCTTAGTCTTAGTCTGAAAATAAAGTTTAAAAACTGCTCTGGTATTTGGTTATATTGGGTTGCCCAAAAAGTAATGGAAAATGGAAATGTTAATGTTAATTAATATAAAAATAAGTAATTTAAGGAATTTTAGGGTTGCTCAAATCTCGATTTTTCTATGTTCTAATATTAGAAATGTAAGAATGATTATAAAAATTTACAAAAATGGTGCTTCAAAAATAACAAAAAAATTAATTTTCGAGGGATTCAGGGTGACCCAACAATTTTTTTTTTGCTCCCAAAATAAGTTTTAAAATTTCTCTGGAGTTGGCTTAATCTGAAAATAACAAATCGAAATGTTAATTCCAAAATGAATAAAAATAATAATTTAAGGGGTTTTAGGGTGGCCCAAATTGATTTTGTTCCATGTTTTAATATTATAATATTGTTCTGACTGGAATCATTATATAATTTTACTAAAATGATGCAATTAATTCCAAAGTATATAAAAAAATCAAATTTTGAGGAGATAAGGCTGGATCAAATTTTGTTTTTGTTTTTTGCTCTTAAAATAAGTTTTAAATGGCACTGGAGTTTGGTTAGTCTAAGATTTGGAAATGAAAATAATAATTGAAAAATGAATTAAAAATAATAGTTATAGGGGTTTTAGGGTGGCTCAAATTTATATTGTTCTGTGTTTTAATATTAGAAATTATATTGTGACAGGAATCACTATAAAAATTTTATTCCAAAATTAATAAGAAATACATTTTTGAGGGTTTAAGGGTGGCCCAAAATTTAGTTTCTAAGCTGCTTCTAACAAAATTTTCAAAACCGCCTGTAGCTTGGGAACCGAAAAAGTCTTTTAAAATAATTCTCTCAAATAATACAAAAAATCTATAAAATTTTGTAGTGATAGCTTTGTCGATAAACCGATAGACTTACCTATTTTCAAATTCTTTATTCACGCTCGTCACATTGCTATCTCCGAGCAACATGGCGGCAATGCGATCATCGCCTTTAAACCAATTTAATGAATGCAGCTTGCCGCATTTCTGCTCGTTGACAGGACATGGCAGGACCACCGATTTGCTTTCATGTTCACTTATAGTGTGATCTGCAAAAAAGATAAAAACAAATATATTATTTTTTAGAAATTAATTTATATGTAAAGTAGCCATGAAAACGCATTACAAATTATATTCAATTTAAAATGTTAAATTTCACGCTGACAAAAATGCTGCTGAAAAGCAGGTAAGCCTGTTGAAAAAAAAAACTCAAAGAAAAGCGTTGTGATTTTCTCCAAAGAAAAGCGAAAACACAGACAAACACACACACACATAAACACACACGCTCCCATTCAAATTGAAAGGCTTTGCGAGTCATGGACACTCTTATGAATAAAATTGTTGTTGTTGGCTTACAGTACAGTGTCTTGTATGTTTTGACTCATAAATTCAAAAGGACACTTTTTTGTTGGTGCTACTGTTGTATCCTTTGCGTGAAGGTGATAAAGGCAGCCACAAAAAGGCGCAGAAACAAGCCAGCAGCTAAATTTCTGCTGCTTCTTTTTTTATTTACCAATTTAGTATGCATGTTTGTGAGATTTTCTTTTTTAATACTCTTCAAGTGGTATTTGAGGTTTTAAATAAAATTTGTTACCAAGTGGGAAAAATTAGGTAAGCGGATGAGAGTGCAAATTGCACGCGTCAATTTATAATGAAAAGAAAAAAAATTAAGTATACGTAGCATCAGCAATGTCAATTTGTAAAGCAGCGAAAATATTAAGTATACGCACTCAAATTTATCAAATTGTATACCAAATATTAAGTATACGAACTCAAATGTATCAAGCGAAAGTATTAAGTATACGCTCTTAAAAGCGTTAATTGGTAACAAGCTAAAAAAAAGGTATGTGCCATCAAATGTAATTAAGCTGTATACCAAATATTAAGTGTACGTATGACTGGTACCATAGACCAGATCATCACTCTACGCAAAGTCCTGAAAAAACACCCACGAAAAACAGATTGATACTCATCATCTCTTTATCGATTACAAAACTGCATTCGGTAGCCCGATAAGGGATCGCCAATACACCACCATGTCTGAGTTCGGTATTCCTGCAAAGCTGATACGTCTTTGCAGTAAGACATTGAGCGGCACCATCAGCTCTGCCAAGGTAGGAACGAACCTCTGCGAACCTTCCAATACTGTTCGGGGTTTCAGACAAGACGACCCTCTATCATTTTATTTTATAAGTAACAGGCAACAATATATCATTATCAGTAGATAGTTTATAGTGTATTCCCGTTTCGTTTCCTTTCCAGTTTTTCTCCTTTTGATTTTTTTTGAAGCTTATGTCTGCCGCAGAGCCATAAAAATCTTGTTGCGAAATGAACATCCTGATTCAATTTGCATAACGTTAGCTGTCTGGCATTTGGCTACCAACTGACTTTGATCCAGAGTTCGTCCATTTTGTTGCAAAAAGCGCATGCAAATTACTTTGGAATATGCTCGGCTTTTTTTGCTAAGTTGAAATTAAAGTGGCATTAAGTACGGGCCTAAGTAAGCCTTAAAGTAGGCCATACATATTTTGTTTTGTTCTCGTTTTTTTTTCTCTGTTTGGTATAGATATATTATTTATTTCGCATTTTCTCATTTTCCGTTTTGTCTTCTTGATTTTCATATATGCAAATTTTTAAAATGTTAACAATACAATTTAACATATTTTCTTTGTCTGATATTTTGTTTGTAGGACGCCATTGATTTATTTATGTTATTTATTGTGGTTTGTTTTGCTCTAAGCCTCAAATTATGCAAAATAAATATGGAATATTATGGTTGAGATTTTGAGGCATTGACCAGCATGGAATTGGGTTAATTTTTCAAAACCTATGCAAAAGCTTTGAGTTGAATTTGTTTATGGTTTTGCAATGGTATTTAATGGCTGTGGTTTTTATATTTTATAGGCTATAAGCTGATAAGCTTTTACTTTTATTTGTATTTGTTTCTTAAGCGTTATTTTAAACTGTTTTGCATATAAAGTTTATTATTATTTTGTATGATTTACATTTAAATAAAGTTAAATGTGCGGTTTATGGTTTATTTATTTAGTAAAGTTGCTTTGAAATTATTTATCGATTGGCTTTTGTCTATATAGACAAGAAGATTTGAAAGTATATACATATAAATATATAGAACTATCTCCAGGGATGGCTGGCTTGGCCGGAATGACGTCAAACAAATTGTTATAAGCCAAAAATTATATTTTGGAGAAGACTACCGAAAAGTTTACATATTTATTTCTATATCCTATTAAATTATAAAGTAATAGTGAAACAAAACTTATCTTCACTTCCTTAATCTACTATTGTTAGATAATAAATAAAAAATTCTCTTTTCAAATTGTAAACAAACAAAGCTGTCAGATCGTTTCATTCAAAACCTAAATCACTTTTAAAAGTTATTTACCATTTTTTATTTGACAAATATTTGCATAACTTAATTTCATTTCCCCTTTTTTCTTTACTAAAGGCAACAATAGCTTAGAGTAAAACTAAAATTCAATTTATCTGCTTTGTATTTGCTTTGGGTGCGCCTTAAGCTATGCTTTAATATTTTTGCCAATTGGCAAAACCAAAGCTGCATAAAATATTCACACAAATCCAGCATAAATATTATATTTTAATAGTTTTCTCAGCCACAATTCAAGCAAAATCGAATCATATATGGACACACACATACACTCACACACACACTGACACACACACATACAATTACACACGCTTGAAATGCATAAAAAATACAATTTTCTTATCAGCCTAAAAGCCTATAACATAATTTGAAATTTACGCTCCATTTAGTCTGTGGCTCGCTCGTGTCTGGTATCTGTACATCTGTGTGTGTGTGAGTGTGTCCATGTGTGAGTGTGTGTCTATGTGTGTGTGTTATAAAATATCATTTATTTCACACATTTTTACCGTAAGCAGCTCCCTGCTCCGGCTCTCTAGGCCTGTCTCTCTAGCCGCCATTTTGCTTACATCCATAAACTAGCTGCAGAGATAAGAGCATCGACATTGAAATAAAAGGAAAAAACTGTTTATGTCGAAGTGGAGCCTGACCGACTGCGGTATGCTCTTTACTGCTCAGAAGAAGTTCTTATTAGTAGGTCTTATGCCAGCTAAGAGAGGTTGTAATTGAAGTTAGCTAGCTCCAACAAATCTTTGACCTAAGAAGTTACCTTTATTCATATATCAGAAAAGACTCTCGGAACGATCTGAAGACATTCCGAAGGAGGCCTCTGCTATGGGGATAACTTTTTAAGGGATGAAACAAATATACCTAATCCATTAAATTGCTTCAAGGAAAATCGGGCTGAAAGTCAGTTTCAGTAATCAGGTTGGAATTCAGTGGGTGATTGACTCAAATAACCTACACTGGTGCTGGGGCTGCCAGATAGGCCAACAGACAGGCCTCCAGAAACAGAAAACTGGATCATTCCAGGATTTGTTGAACGTGACATGTGACTGCAATGGTCTTAAAATCACGGAGCTCGCGCACAAGGATTTGTGTCGACAAATGGGCGGCCCTTTGGAAAAGGGCTTGGTCATGCCTCCACTCTTGGTTTGAGCCAAGGTCTATCTAAAATCTCTGCGGATCTCTGGGTTCCGGCAACCGGTTGATATTAACGCAACGCCATGCTAAGCATAAAGCTTTACCCGCATTTGGGAAGTAAACACAGCCTCCGCGATACTCCCCTAAGGGCAGTACCCAGAGCAAGAAAGTCTAGGAACGGCGTACTTCTAGCAGAGAGGTGTTACATGATGATTTCTCGCCTACACCCCGGACGACGAGGTATCAAAGGAGCAATCGCATAAGTCGCCGATTGTTATTGGGAATGAAATGGATTTCGATAAGGAAAGATTTTGAAAATATAAGATAATACAAAATAACTATTTCTTCTGTCATCCTCGACTCACAGTGGAACATAGAGGGCCCCGACCATCCTCTTGTAGCGAACTCTATTACGGGAATCACGGCCGTAGCTGGCAGCTTGTAGATCATGGTCAATAGATCTTATCCATCCACGTTTTCGCTGGAGCACCATCGCGAAGACCTCTTCACTGAGGGTTCCAGGGAAATGCCTGTCGAGCGAGGTTCTCGTTGGATCTCCGAAGGGTCTAAAAATTCCAATTCGCCTCTTACTTCCTGTTACATACAACTCAACCAACTCAACATGTCCTTAAACTCTTTTCGTACAGTGTATAAAAAAGTAAAGATGGAAACTAACTTGTCCATCTTTTGCTGGGCTTTGCTGCTCACGTCAGCCATAACCGACAATCAGTTTGTCTGTCTCTATGTGTGTATGTATGTCAGCGTGTGTCCTTCCTTCCCGTCTCTTATCCGCAAATTTCCTGCATTGCTCTGTGGCATATTAGATTAAGCGTCCCAGTCACATTTTCCCTGCCTGCTCAAGCTCCACGATACCCGTTTCCTTTTTTTTTTCTATTTTTGAAATTTTTTCTATTTGGTTTGTCGGCTAACTTCGGGTTATTTTTTTTTTATCATCTATTTTTTGCTACACTTCCTGTTCCTTTTCCTGGTGTAGTCTTACAGTCAGTCCTTCAGCTGCTCCAGCTCTATGCTTATAAAATTCAAACAGACATGTGAAATATTCAATTTCTCAACTTGAAAATCCTGCCAGGCAAGACGACGATGTCTGACTGTAATACGTTGTCCTGTATTAGCCGCAGCAAATGGAATTCGTTGCTAGGTTACTTAACTGGGTTGTCATTCCCAAGCTGAAGTCCTTTGCAGCTGCGTGGGAGTTGATGGCTTGCCCAGCGCGTTATTTTATTTTTATTATTATTATTGTGGTTATCTTTAAGCTAACCTTTAGGTAAAGGACAATAATAAACTTTGTATTTATAGTAGCTTATAATGGTCTCAACAACTGACAGCAACATGAGAGGACGTCAATGACAAAGTTGTCAACTTGAAAGTATTTTAAACAATTTTTATAAATATTCAATTTATGTAATGTGGTTTAAATAAATTTTATTGATTATTATTTGGTACTTTCTTTCTATGAGAACATTCTACTTGGCATTAGAAGAGATTTATGTTGGGTTAGGTTACTCCCCTAGGGAGAGTCACACATAGATTGCTAAGTCCTTTGTGGAACCGGAGCTATGTCTACTGAGTCGAAATTTTTTTAGGGATCGGGTGTAAAAATTCTTTATAGGCTTTGAAATATTGTAACCGATTTGAACTTCCCTCGAACATGATCCTAGAAAGGGGTCTTAGTCCAAGGTCAGCTAATACTATTCCATGTTTATTTTCATCATTTCTGGAGTGTTACAAGTTTTAAAAGAAATTTCAATTAATTAGAACAGATATGCCCTGTCAATCCAATTGAACTTTTTACAGGATTCGGGCATAAATATTCTTTTTAGCCTTTGAAATGTTGTGATCGGATTTAAATTCCCTCAAACATTATCCTAGAAAGAGCTTTTCCTCCAAGGACAGCCTAGACCCCTCCGTTTACTCTTTTCACCATTTCAAGAGTGTTTCAAATCTTACAAGAAATCACTGAGGCTTGTTTGACTTATTACCAAAATACACGCTTGAGCTGACACCTCATACATAACACACCTCTCTCTACCCAAAGTCAAATAACTTCTAATTCAACCCCTTTAAAGCTTTTAATATGATTAACATGATTTTAAAGGGCCAACAAATTGAAATCAAACAAAAGCTAAATTAGTATCTACACACACCCAACACCTAACACCTCTACAATTCCCATAAACTTTTGGAAAATTTCAACAGCATTTCACAGGACTATTCATAACTGGTTTCACTAGGACTCTCAACTCCCAAACCCTCAAAAAAGTTTTCACCACCGAAATCCACTTTAGAAAATGCCATAGATTATAATTGCACATAAAGCGGTATGCCTGGTTCGTTTCGGTTAGCTGCTGCAATTCAAAGTTGTCGTCGTCGTCGTCCTTATCCTCATCCTTTTTGTTTCCAGTCCAGAGTTTTAAAATTTATCACCTCATTTTTCACATTTCAACTAATTTGTAGCTCGTTGCTGTGCACAATGCCAGGACGAAAAATCTCTTTGCTGTTATCTACGGGCGTAAAAGCGGGTGTCAAAATTACAAAACCCATTCACACATAGTCAAAGGGGGTTCGCCTTCCTCCCACACACTTTTACCTACCCCAGCCCCGCCCACAAAATTCTCACTGTCATACAAAAAGATTGTTAGCAATCAACTCAAGCACCAAACTTTGATTTGTATGACCATAAATCGCACTTCATTTTTGATTCAGAGGCCCGCAACAGATTCACACACACACACCCACATAGTTTGTGGTTTTTCCTGTTCATAAATTTTTTGGAACTTCCTCACTCACACCCAGAAACAACTTAAGCAAAACTTTCTATGATCTCTTTCTACCGCCCAAGCCCTTGGTCGTCCCCTTAAGCCTTTGGCAAACAATTTTCTTATCTAAAGGTCTGGCTACATATGTGTTAGTGTGTGTGTCACGAGTGTGTGTGTGTCCCGTGTGTGTTGCCGTACCGCACACACAGTGTCGCTGCTGCCTGCCTGCTCTTAGCCGGTTTTTGTATAGTCTGTAAACGTCTTTAGCTTGGCTTTTATAATTCTATTTCCGTTTCCGCAGCCAGCAAAAACTTTTTGCTTGTATGCTGTGCATGTGTCTTTTTTTCCTGCTTACAGTTTCTTCTTTCCTTTGGCTTTATTTTTTTTTCTTGTTCATATTTTTGCGTCCTTTGGTGGCATTATTTTCTTGGTCTGCTGCAAATCAAACTTTTCTACATGGTTTATAAGTTGCTACATGTCCTTTGGCCAGCCACACACACAAAGAAAGACATTTAGTTCTTGCATATGTGTAGGTTTGTCATCATCATTGTCATCATCAGCTTGGCAGGACTGAACGACTACAACTACTCGCACTCTAACTAGTGTCCTGGCCCCGAACCATATCTATTCTATAGCATACTTTTGTGCGTCTCTCTGCTGTCACTCGCTTGTTTGTAGCAGTGTCAACGCATTGACATTGAATTTGTGTGTCATTTACTGGGGTCGTTGTCACCCCTCTCCCCACACCTCCCTCACCCCTTGTATGTGTGTGTTTAGGGTTAGCCAGGAACGTGCTTGCAAGTTAGTCTACAGTGTTTCCTGCTGCTGCCTCGTCTCGTACATCCTTTAAGCTTTCAGCAGCCCGCATAATTTAACGCAAACTGCCTTGTGAGCTGCTGTGTAAAGACATTTAACTGTGGCTTGCATTTTGTGGTTACTTATGGGTGTATCTCCCTCTGAAGGAGTCAGGGGCGTGGCATAGCTGAGGACATATATGATATGTAGTTGTTGATTTGATGTACCAAAATGTTTCAACGGAAGTTCTTTTTAGCTATTCCAAAACTATAATTGCTTAGAGCTCTACTAAGATGTGTATATTTTCAAGTTGTATTAATGGTGCTCTTGAAACCCTTCATTGAAATCCTGTGAAGACTTCTAATTGTAAAACTTAGAAATGTTCCAGGAGCTCCTTGGTTTGTAAGCAATCAATAAGTTTTTAAAGGCTTAAGTGTTCCCTACGCTAAGGGACTATGCAGTCTATGTGTGACTCCCCCCTAGAGGTCAACTAAGAAACTACCCAGTCTATATATTACTTCCTCACAGAGGTCAGCCAAGGAACTACCCAGCTTATGTATGATTCCCTTATAGAGGACAACCGGTGTAACCTAACCTAAGTGTTCCCTCTGCTAAAGAGAAAAGAAGCTACGAGGAGCCTGTATTTTTATTTTATTTTCTTAGATGATGCAGAAATTCATTTCTTTCCAATTTTGGCCATCTGTAAGGAGGTTAACCCCTTCAACCCTACATCACCATTGCTCTTAGTAACTCCATGTTAATAACCGTCCCAACTACTTGAAACTAACACTTATCAATAATACACATAACAATTCTCCTTTACGATTGTCATTACCTAAATCGTACTTTATGTCTACCCATAAAACTCTCCCAGCACGCCATATTAAATTTCTTGCAATAATATTGAGTTTTATGCCATTCTACAGACTCTACGAAAACCAATTAAAGCAACGAAAAATTCATAAACGTTTTTAATGGTCAATTTTGGCCACTTCCATAACCCAGAAACCCAATAACAAGAACCAGGCATAGCAGTCTCTGAGTGTTCCATGTTTCATGTGATGTATTAAATTAAATTTGAACGCTTCGTTGACTCGCTGGCTTGTCATAATGAAATCTTTTAGCCAGCCTCTTTTGAGACCACCCCCCACTAACCCCTGAAAAAAGGCTCTGCCAAGACCAACCTTGTTTCCAGTCATTAAAGTAATATGTTTTTGCTAATTACATGATGTTGACAAGGACTCTCCAAGAGGTGAGGCGTTGGGAGATTTGGGCGCATCGAGTCAACACATAACTCAATTGCTTGTCAAAGGCAGTACAAAGCAAAAAAAAAAAAAGAGAAAAAGTTTTGCATACTTTTGGTAGTTTTTGCCAGCAGCTGTTGTATGTTAAATGTAATTAAAAACTAGTAGAAGAAAATCAGTTCATAAGCAACGAATATGCAATACACTGCGGGCAGTTTCTAATAATAGGTTATATGTGGATAATGTAATGAAAATTTAAGCAGCTAAAGTAGATATGCTAAAAGATGGTGCTCTAAAGATGGAAAAATGTGCAGATGAAATAGCTATACCAAAAGATGATGCTTTAGAGATAAAGCACCTACGCTAAAAAAACGATGGTTAGTTTTAGGTTCAAGACCAATACACTACACGCAGTTTTTAAGATAAAGTTCCATTTGAACAATAATAAGTTATGCATTTTTATGCTTAGATATGAAAACTTAAGGAGTTGCTATAGCTATGCTAACAGATGATTCAGTAGAGATGAAAATGTGTGGAGATGAAATAGCTATGGTGAAAGATAATACTGAAAGGAAGATGGTGAAAGATGATACTGTAAGGATAAAAATGTGTTTAGATGAAAACGCTATAGTTCGAGATGATGCTGTAGTGATAAAATATTTATGATAAAATATGATGCTGGAGAGATGAAAATGCATGGAGATGCTAAAAGATGAGTCTTTAAAGATATAAGTGTATAAACATGCTAGAAGACGACGCTGTATAGATGAATATGTATGGAGATGAAATAGGTGTGCTAAAAAATGATGCTGTAGAGATGAAAATGTGTGGAGATAAAATAGGCATGCTAAAAGATATTGCCGTAGAGATGGGAATATTTGGAAATGAAACAGGCTTGCTAAAAGATTATGCTGAGTTAATGCTTCAAGCCCAAGATACCAAAACTAAAAACGTTTCTCGATATGAAAGCTTTGAAGATAATGATTCTAGTTAAGTAGTTAAGATTTTATGCGAATGTAATACTAAGAGAGTCCTAAAGCTCTAGAAAGTTATATAAAAGATGACCACTAGGAAATGTTCATGTCCAAAAACATAGAACTAGATTTGTCAATATAATCACACAAATTTATGGAGATAAAAAATTTTGGGTATGGTAAGATGATGCTAAGTTTGTGGTTCAGGGCCACAATAACACAACTATGTACGGATTTCGATATAAAATCTTTGAAGAAGATGATTCTAGATACGTATTTGAGAGTTCATTCTAATGTAACACCAAGTGAGCTATAAGGATACAAGAAATAAATGACGAGGAATTCAGTTATATAGAAGATGACAGGAAAGTTTAGGTTTAAAAAGCGATAAAGATATTATAAATACAGCCGTCAATATAATAACAATTAAGACTGGAAAGGAACAAGACAAGATGACAGCTGTCAGTCTTCTTAGCTGACTGTACTACGATTACCAAAGAATTCAGCGGCACAGATAAGCTAAAAATTGCAAGCTAGGCAAAATTAATTGGAAAATAAGACACGGAAAAGCATGACAGTTTGTTTATTTATAAAGATGATAAAACTTCACAGGGATTCAATAAAAATCAATGTCCTTAAGTCTGTATAAGACTCAGTGTGTACAGAAGCAGTATATATAAAAGATGATAGCTGTAACTGGACATTATTGCAGTCAGCTTCTGTCTGTTACAAAGTACTAGAGTCATGAACCAGTTTTTGGACAAGGCAAACTGAAGAAGATATGAAGATATTTTAGATATGTCATGTGCATAATTTTACAATAAATATTGTGAGATGATGGAAATATAATGAAATATGATGAGATTATTTCCAATTACTTTTATATCTCTATAAGTCTGCATTTAAATAATATATCTCGGATCATCTCTTAGTTTAGATTTGACCAAGATTACCGGACATCTCTTGTCCAGTGCATATTTTGTAGAATCAAGTACTTAAAACTTCTTCTTTTGATCCTTTATATTGGATTCCCATTAAGGTGCACTTAGCATAATTTTTATATCTTGTATCCCCTTCATAAAAGTAGCACGCTTAAGATGGCCTGGGTATGTTGTCTGTATGACAAAGATAATCTTCTAAGAAGAATACTAAGAGCGGAACCTTTTGGTTACGGTGGATAGAGGGAGTCGACAAGGACGCTACCAAGCATTGGGAGTTCGTAGCTGGAGAGCCCTAGCCAACGACCGTGATCATCGGAGACAAGACTTGAGGTAGTTCTGGCCCTACCTGGGCTATAAAAACCTGATGATGAACATTTAGATCTATAAATTAGCTAGCAACGGGAGAATCAAAATAAATTTTGGTTATTACCTATTAAGTGTCAAATTGGCTAAATTGGTTCAATTAGATTTCTGAGTAAGACAAATTTAAATCAATCTGCGCTCATTATCGTGCTCTTAAGTGCCTCCGACGAATGCTCGCCTAGTTGAACATGAATTTCCAGAAAACGTTAGCTACCCTTAATAAATGTTATGATTACAGTGTATAAAAAGCTCCCCATCTACTACATATAGATACTCCCTGACTGACATGTGCACATTGAGTGTTGCTTTTTAATTAATACAAACCAACCCAATCCCAATTTCAGCCCAAATTATAGGTGGCACATTTTATTAATGAAATTAAAGC
The DNA here is from genome assembly GCA_037043745.1 of Chymomyza amoena. Lineage (NCBI taxonomy): Eukaryota > Metazoa > Arthropoda > Insecta > Diptera > Drosophilidae > Chymomyza > Chymomyza amoena. The sequence continues at coordinate 105,197 of JBAMAX010001986.1, forward strand.
TGATGGAAGATTGAAGGGCTGCCTTTGTTGTAATTTTGTAAGGCAAAAACAGCAGGTGCTTTCAAAATAAAAATACAGGACTCAATAAAGCCCTGTCAAAAATTTTCCATCTAATTGAATCGCATTTTTGGTGCTTTGATGTTGTTGCCTAGAAATGTGTAGCTAATAGAATATTATATATTGTAGAATATTTTCATTTCAGTGTTTTGTTTAGAGAACTTACTAAATTTGGGCCTTAAAGCTGGCCGTAATGTTTTTTTGGTCTACATGCAACAACATTTAATTCATTTTTTTCTGATTTTTTGTATGTTGGCTTTTTGTGTACAATAATTCCATTAAAAGTGCCGATAACATGTTTCACGCTTGAGCGCGCCTGACACGATACCTTATATATACATATACACATAGAGCATATACATAGTATATATATGTTTATATGCTCAAAGAGACAACACTGGCGCCTAAAAATATGCAATACAAACAATTTTTCATGCTGCTCCCGACAATCTACAACAATTTTTTCATATTTTTTTTCATTTTTAGTATAGTAAAGCTCACGTGCCTGGCTATATAGCCACATTCCCTATATGCAGACCAGACCACTTACATAATATGGATAGGGATAGGGACCCAGAGAGAGGGAAGAGAGAGAGCCTCGCGTAAAAGCGCGAACAGCAAAAAAGTATTCTCAGCTAAGGCAAAGCCAGTGTTGGTAGGCGTTTATGGTGTTGAGCTTAATGCTTCATCTGCTCTTTGTTGGAATGAGTGTTGGAAGGAGTGAGTGAGTGTGTGAGTGAGTGTGTGTGTGTGTTCCAACATTGCCTTCATCTGCTATTCATAGCATGTTCATCAATCAATTAATCGATATATGAAATTTGCCGTGAATACCCACGAAACATATAAATATTGAGAAATTGGCAAACTTCATGCTTAAACCAGGGACAAGGGCAAAACAGCAAACGCAGCTTTTTGTTCTCATAAAAAAATGGATGCAGCTAAAGCACGGAAGTTGGAATACACTTTAATTATTAAGAATCGATTTTATTATGACTACAATACTTTTTCTAGAGCTTAATGAAATAATGAATGATTTTGAGAGTCACAAGCTAGGACAAGGATGCATTTTTAAAAAAATTAGGGATGTCAGAATGCAGTCCTAGAAGATGACGTCAAAAAATCTAAATTTATTTGTCCCATTTACAACTATAAAAATATGCTGGGGTGCCACAGGAGTCTCCAGAGACTTAGGTGATGGTTTGAAACAACATCTCTACGTTAGAAACCAAATCTCTAGTAAAAATTGTAGATGCCATAGAAATCTCAAAGATTTCAATTTTCGGACAATTATTGTCGGACGTTTTTCGCTTTTTCGAGAATGATAGAGAAGAATTGCCATTCTTTAAAAATTATTTTAGTGCATTTAAAAACGTATTTAAACATATAAATCCTTATCCTTATTACAGTAAATCAATTTATTATGAGATTAATCAATAACTTCTGGCCTTTGTTGCCATATTAGCTTATTTATCGCTAGATCTAGCATATTTTAAATCTAAAGGCTTTTAAATTTTCCGAAATGCTTATGTAAGAAAATCGAGTATATTTTTTATTTCCATTTAGCTTGTTTTAGCTTGAAAGCCTTTTCGATTTTTTTTTTGTGTATCGTTGATGTATCGATACATAAAAAGTATTTTCATAGACATATCGCCATATTTTCTCTCTTTTTACTGACGCCATAAATGATGCGACTTGTTTTTAAATCCATTAAATACTTCAATATAAGAAAAGGCGAATTAATTTCAATATTTCTAAGCCTAAGATGCCAAATCGATAGTTAAGAGTGTGAAAAATGATGTCTCAAGATTGAGCCTGAACAAATCCAATATGATTGGAGTTGGAACAAACAATGCAAGGATGATTACAGAATTGAAAAAGTACGTTAATATGGAATCAGAAAATTTTTTTCGTAATAAAAAACTGTATGATATTTTTTTTCAATTTACGTTCGTAAGAGAATTTTTCATAAAAATGTGCTAAGAATTACGAAAAATTGTGAATGAATAGATAAACAAAGAACCATTAATTCGACAAAAAATTGATACAAATATAATCGATTTATTTTTATTATTTGTTGTTAAGTAAAGTCTTTTTTTTAATTTCGATAAATGGCTATTTGAAAATAACCCGAAATCTCTTCCAGAAAAAAAATGTTGGACTGCATTTTCGGTTATAGTAGGACATTTTACTAAAAAAAATAACTAGAACATGATAAAAAATACCAACATTTTTAAATTTCAGTTGTTTAAATCTAGTTTTAAATTTCAGAAAATTGTTTCTTTTTTATGATGATATATAAATATTAAAAATAAATTTCAATAATCGAAAAATATTTAAGTGATGAAGAAGATTCTGCTAATGCTGATGAAATCATAAGTAATTTCATCTAATACAAATATTTAAGTACTTAAACAACGAAAAACTTTGTTTTTGGGATCATTTTCATTTAGTTTCTTTTAGCATATTTATTTTGATTTTTAGCTTATTTTAGCAACTTTTATTTTCAAATCTAGCTTATTTTGGATCTCAGATTCTGGCATCACTGCTTCTGGCATATTTTGCAACTTTTCGCTTTCAATTTCTGTTAAATAAATTTGAACTTAAATGACAACCCTACAAGCCATCAGATGTCAAGCTGTCAGTTGCATTGTGAATGGCAAAACGCACTTGTTGACATTATTTACATTTACTTTCAAATTTTCTTTCGATTTTAATAATTTCTTTAAAAACGTTTTTGGGGGTTTTCTCCTCAGCTTAAATTCAAGTTAGGCAGTTAATTGAATACTTCAAAATGTTATTATTTAATACCACAACTAGGTGGCAACTCCTTAGTTCGAGATGCTAAAGAAATGACTCCTTCATTATTGAGGGAATTGTTAAATCGAATGAACTTCATTAATTTTAAACACATTTTTTTGTCATGAGCTTATTTGAACTTCCATAGTGTTATGTTTTGGATTAAAAAATGAATTCTAAAAGTAAAATGCCAAGCTTTAAAATCAAACTTTCCTTAAAAATCAATATACTCCTTTCAGTGTTTTAAAAATATCAACAACGCTGTTTGGTACCTTGCATAAATATATATAAAATATGTTATAGCTATTAATAAATCTTTGCATCTATATACTATAATATATACAAGGAAACCAAACAAATGCAAAAGGAAAACATAAAATACTTTTTGCAGATAATGACAATTTTCGTTAAAAAAAAGTATCTGACAGCTTCCTTGATAAATTCTGAGGAAATTAATACTTAATTGAATTTGCTTTTCATTTGCAAACAACAACTGTTAAAATTCATCAGCCAATGCATTGGTTTAAAAATAATTCATGATTTCTGATAATAAATAAATAAAAGAATCAGCATGAAGTTAAAAAAGAAAACAAAAATATTTAATTTAACAGCGAAGAAGAAAAGCAACGCAATTTAAATTAGCCTTACTAATTAAAATTCATAAAATTATGGCGTGGCTCAAAGGCAGTAAAAAAAAATAAAAAAAACTGTATATGAATAAAATTTAAAGGCAGGCGGAGGCTACGTGAGGTCACGCCTACGAAATTTAAGCACAAAGGCAAAAAGCAATAAAGTAAAAAAAATAAAATAAAAAAAAACACGCTCTTCAGCTCTTCCTTTTTCAACAAATCAAGTCGCTGGTTTGTTGTTGTTTGTTTTGCGTATTTTTGTTGTGTTTTGCCTAATTAAATGACAGCCAGGCAGGAATTAACCTTTAATTTTTCAAAACAAACTGAAATAAAATAAAAATAACAAAAAACAGAAAACAGAGAAAAAATGAAATCAACAGTAAATGCCTAAAAATATGCAAACAAAAATCATGTAAATTAAGTGTACAGCTGTACAAGAGGGGAGAGCGTGAATACCCCACACTCCTCCGGTTGCCTACTTCGCTCGCCAGGTGGCGCAGTCACAAAATTTGACAATGAAAAAAAGCAACGGCATGCCCCTGCCGTTAGCATAATTTCAATATGGCGGATGTACGCGCGTGGGCAGCAGCCAAACTGCCACTTAAAGGACACAATGCGTTGTGACGCTCCTGTTGTCCTGACAGCCGGCAGGACCGCGCGTAGGGCAAGACAATTCAACGTATTTTATTGTGTTGTTTGGCAGCCAGAGATGAAAAAGTAACAACAAAATAAAATTTGTGTTTATGTTTTACTTGTTGTTGGGACGACGACTATCATACCCAGACTCACACCCAGACCCAACCACTCGACCATGCTGCTTTTGACACTCATTTTTGACAGCTTAAGGACATTTGAGGGTCATGCACTTGCGAGAGTACAAAAATTTAAAATAAGCTACACGTTTGTTCTCCTTGCCGCACTTAATGTAGCAGCTGAGATTTGTGGCACGCATTATAAATGACGCCCCGCTTTGGGCGCGCCCCAAGCGTAAAGTGGCCCCTTGCTGGGCGTACGCTGGACTTCAAAGCGCTGTCCAGCGCTTGTGGTATTTGCAGTTGTGTTTGAACTTGTACTGGACGTAGTATGGGCCATTTGTTATTAATTCGCTCCGAATTAGGCTGGAGTATCTAAACTAAACAATTACAATGAGCATCTGACATTAGGTAGCACATTTTACAACAATGAGCCCCCAATTGGGCGCTTCATTTGACGAAAAAATGAATTAATTGGTGTGAACTTACTGAGAAAATTAGTTTTAGCTAAAAAAAAAAATATTGGTTGTGCCTTTAAACACTTAAGAGAACATGTGCCCCTCATTGGGCGCAACTATCAGTGAAAGGTAGAGAAAGTTCGGGGTAAGCTGTCCCAAATTATACAGACTGTTGAAACTGGAGTATCTAAACAAGCCAATTAGAATGAGCATTTCACATTAGTTAGCACATTTTACAACAATGAGCCCCCAATTGGGCGCTTCATTTAGCTCAAAAATTAACAACTTCATCTGAACTTACTTAGAAAATAAATTTAAGCTAAAAAACAGGACAAAGTAACAGTTTTTGTTTGTGTCTTTAAAAGCTTTAAGAAATATGTGCCCCTCATTGGGCGCAACTATCAGTGAAAGGTGCAGAGAGATCTGTGTAGGATATTCCAAATTAGGCAGAATTTCGAGGCTGAAGTATCTAAACTAGCCAATTACAATGAGCATCTCTCATAAGGTAGGATATTTTGCAACAATGAGCCCTCAATTGGGCGCTTCATTTCACTCAAAAACGAAATACTGGCATGAACTTTAATAAAAGCTAATTTAATTTAAAGCTTAGAAATTAATCAAAAATCAGTTGAAATACTTTTAATAATACTTTAGAGTAGTTAAATTTGACTTTATATTTATGTGCCCCTCATTGGGCGCAACATTCATTGAAAACTGGGGAAAGATCTGAGTAAGCAATACAACTTCTCTAATCATGAATAATTTTTATGTTTTGACCAAATCTTCTTTAAAAATCGGTCCCACAGTCAATCTGAAAATGTGCCCCTGATTAGGCGCAAATTTCGAAAACTGAGGAAAGATGTGAGTAAGCAATTCAATTTCTCTACTCATGAATAATACTTAAGTCTTGACCAAATCTTCTTTAAAAATCGATCTCAGAGTCAATCTTAAAATGTGCCCCTCATTGGGCGCAACTTTTGAAAACTAAGAAAGGAACTGAGTAAGCAATTCAATTTCTCTAATCATGAATAAGACTTTTGTTTTATCCAAATATATCGCTTCCACACTCATTCCAAAAATATGCCCCACTTTGGGCGCCGTTTGTCAAGCTAAGCTTATCCCTTTTGGCAAAGCAACAGCTGACTATTATGCCTTTAAACACTTTAAAGAATATTTTAGGGCAGTAAAATTTGACAATACATTGATGTATTAGGCGCTACTTTCTTTGAACTGAGCATAGATCTGATTGAGCAATTCAATTTCTCTACTCATGAATAATACTTATGTTTTGACCAAATCTAACGCCTTCACACTCAAACCCAAAATGCGCCCCACTTTGGGCGCCGGTTGTCAAGCTTAGCCTAGTCCCTTTTGGCAAAACAACAGCTGGCTATTTTGCGGCTTTGCCTTATGAGTACATGGTTTACTATTTATAACTGCTAGGTATACCTCAAATATATATACATATATACCTACTACTGGGACATTATTGAACCTATGCAACATTTTGCGCTTAACGATGCCAGCCGGCAGCGTTCTGTAATTAAATTAAATTATGGTTTCTCTACAGCAAAGTCGTTGCCATGACGACGCCAACGACGACATTACCAAGGCCCCGGGTCTTTCACTAGTAGCTAGCTGGTAGTATTTTTTGGGTTTTGTGACATTAAAATTTAGTGTTGCTTTTAAGTGCCGGTAATAAGATATTTGTATGCTTTTAGGCATTTGACATGGCTGCCTGCCTGCTTGGCCTAAAAAGCTTGCTAACACACACACGCACACACATACGTTTAGTTGTAGTTCTAGCCATTTTGGGTGCAGCTGACAAGTATGTGATATCCTTGGTGTATATGTACATATAACCAACAAGTTTTGGGCTGAAGTATTTGCATAATTTAGTGGGCGTAAAAAGCAACTATAATTTTACTCTGATTATATGTATGACATTTTATGGCCTGACTGCTTATGACTCAATAGCGTCTTACTTACGCTAAACTTATTATATTACAGGACAACCCCTTTATGTGACCAAATATAATCCTTAGCGTAGTTTTTCTTGCCATATCTGTAAGCTGTCTTGGCTTAAGTTACATGACATTTTTTCTAGTCTGTTCAAAAACCCTTAAACTCAATCACAGCAAAGCTATATGTGTATGTATGTGTAAACAAGACATCGATCGATTTCGAATGTGTATCTGTGTGTATTTGAGTGCGCGTGTGTGTGTGTTTCTACGGTAATCAGCACTATCAAAAGCAAAGCACGTTTAAGCTTACAAGAGTAAAGAAAAAGTGCGACAAAAAGTAATGGCCGCAAAAAAAAATAACTGGCTAAAGAAATGTTGGCTGACATGTTAAGCGCCTTAAAGTATGCAACAACACAAAAGACACACGTGTCATTAGCACAAAGCATGACAACAAACGGACAGCCAGACAGACACACAAACACAAACACACACAGAGACAGACGGAGAGACGTACCAGACAGACAGACAGATAAAGATACAGGCATAAAAAAGAACTGACAAACAGATAGGCATGCCAGATAACTGACTGACAATTGAAGAAAAACCGTGCAAAGGTAGAGAGACTACGATTACAACAACAACACAAACACAAATTCACACAACAAAAAACCAAAGCTAGACAAACGACTGTCAGTTGACCAATACGAGTGTGCGGGTTGGGGTTGGGGTTGCTGCGTATCCATATAATACAATACTCAACACCCACGCACACACAAATACAATTACACTAAAACACACACAGGTGGCAAAAAATAAGGCTTGTTATGCTCTTTATTTGAGGAGGGGTATATTGGTTTTGAGAAGTAGTTTGTGCATGAGGGTTTCAAAGGGAAACAGAAAGGAACTTTGTATAGTAGCGGATATATGGTAGGTGGAGGTACGAACAACTCACCTAAGGTACAAGTTTATACTTCTCAGTAAGACAACCTCCAAATTCATTGTATGGATCTAGCTTCGACTCTTCATATGGCTTTAAATCCTTACACAAGACATTATCCTAGAGATTAACCTTGAGGAACTTTTGATAGTCTACAGAATGCTTTGTTGGTTGGATCATTATTTCATATATTCGGAGCTAAAGGCTCCGAATCTTATAATCGTATATATTAATTTATTTATTCTTTTCTTTAACAAACCGTTGTCATGAACATCGTGTGAAATTCCTAGAAAAGAACAACAGCAGTGCTGTCCATTAAAAACAGAATCAACTTAGACTCCAATGAAGCTCAGAGTCTTTTTGCTGGAGAGTATTCTGTAAAAACATTACAAATTACATTGGCTCATCGGTTTTTCTCCTTAAGAATTCGTTTACAATACTAAGTTACTGGATTTACTATACACTGGAGTCTAACCCACAATCCACAATCGAAGAGTCTGTTTGCACTTAATGTCTTGGTAAGGTTGAATAGGCGTCTTCAGAATCCTTACAGACAAAAGTGGGACCCTTATGGGAGCAAAAAGAAAAAACATAAGCCCTGTAGAAGCCTGACATTTAATGAAGTTCATTTTGGAAAATTCAATGATCTTGGAATCTTGAAGGTTCCTCTTCTTAGACTCCATTTCGCCTAATAGGCCATAGGGGACTTATCGCTAAGGAGTGAGAATAAATCATAAAAGCAATAAAGCGCACTATTGTCCAATCTTTTTATGAAGGAATAGGTCTAGAAATTTTAAATGCTTATTTTTAAACACTATGCTGAGTCTTTGAGAGAAAAAGTTACGATGGAACAATGATGTACGAGATCTACCGTGACATTGACAGTCAAACGCATTTAGTTGCAGCTACTGCGTTGGCTTGGTTATGGATGATGATGCTCCAGTAAAAAAAGCCTTTGAAATGGTGCCCACTGGTGGTAGGCGCCAAGAGGGAGACCTCCTCTGAGACGGAAAGATCAGGAATCTATTGACCGGGCAAGGCATGATCCAACTGATGTCAGTGCGCGTAAAGCAGAAACGACTGGTGAAGGCTACTGGATGCGGCCAAGACTAACCCTCGGTTGTAATGGACAATTGATAATGATGATAATACAAATTCGAAGGAACTATTGATGATGCTGATTGTTAAACCCATTAATCGAAATCGAAGTTTGGTACATTCCTGATTTTTTCATCATCTCATTGGTTTTTATTATTATCATTATTTATTATATAAAATACTTTTGTGAAAATCATGAAGACTCGTCCGTCAACTGTTGAGACAATTTTTCCATGAATTATTTTTTTTTAATTATTCTTCGCCTTAGCCAACCGACTTAGCCCAGCTTAGAAAATTTAGCTTGTCTCAAAAATTGGGTTAGTAGGCTAAGGATTTATAGGGCTAGGAGCGAGCACATGAATAATTCTTCACTCTAGAAGAAAAAAGTCCCAAGCGATGCATGTATAAGCCGATTAGTCCCAGCCCAGAAAACTTAGCTTGTCTCGAACATTGGGTGAGTAAGCCAAGGATCTGCAAGCAAGCATAATAGAGTATTTAAAATTCAGCACCCAAAAATATACTCAATTTTTCTTTTATTTTTTTATAACATTATAAATACAACGAGAAAAGAAACTGCGTTTTGACATCTTGTACAAGACTATAATCATAGCGCTTATCGTTAGTTTTATGCCAGGAACTTCATAAAGGTGGCTCCCTTGAGCCCACAGTAGGAAGTGTCTGTGGCATGATCTGTGTAGGTGATTGTCAGTGTGAGTGTGATAAGTGTTTGTTGTCTGTGTTTGGCACTTGGCAGCCAAGACTTAATTTTGTTCTACGGGGAACGCTTATCCAAAGCACTGGACACAACTCAATCCAGTCCTGCTCGTCCTGCCACCCTCAAAATACTTTTAGACAAATTTCCAAACAGTAATTTGCATAGTTTAAGCTTTCTTTTTTCAGCTTTTAATATTTTTGGGTGGAGTTTTTCATGATTTAAGTAGCTGCTGTAGCAGGCAGCTTTTGCATGTGCATAAAAAAGCAATATAAATTTGGTTGTTGACAAGTTAGTAAATAAACATTATATAGAACTATATAAATCATAAATGTCCTTTTGGTAGACTTTTATTTATACAGCTTAGGTATAGTTCAATGCACATTTATTTTCACAATTGCCAAACAATATTTAACAAATGAAATCCAATAAATAAAAATTTGTCAAATTGAAATAGTAGTTCAAATTTAAATAAGAAGCTTATGACTTTTTGTAGCTCAAATAAAATAAAATAATTAAAAAGCATTCTGCGAGTAATGAGAATTTTTGAAGATTTTTTAATACCAACTTACTTAGCAGAGCTTTAGTTGAAGTTATGAAATTTGCAATTTGTGATGCGGAAAGTTTTCTAAAATAATTTTTCGTACTTAATGCTTCAGTGGTTGAGCTCTTCTAAGGATTGCAGAGATGCAAAAGGATACGAATGTAAATGTGTCATAAATAAACAATTTTGTTAACTTGAAAAAAGATTATATTTAAAATAGGTCGAAATAAAATTGCAAGAATTTTCTAGAATTTATATAAAATAGTTAAGTAAGTGGGGTTATTTTGGTAAAATTTAAAAGCAGAAAGAGTGCTACACTAAAACTATATTTTTGGGTAAAATGTTATTGTACAACAAATCAGTATTCTCTGGGATTCAACATGGTATTCCTGACATGGGGATTGTCAAAAAGAGTACTGCTTATGTGAGGTACGAGGCGTCTTCGTGAAAAGAAACTCTTACAATGGGGTCTATTGTCTAACAGCCTAAAGCAAGACGTCAGTAGACCTGTCGAAAGGTTCGCCTGTGGATCGGCTGCTGGAAAAACCCTTCCGATGAATTTTATAGAACATTCGTTTTTCGTTGTGAGGCTCTATGCTCCACTTAGGACTCCAGAATTCGTAAAAGTAGAAGTAGTTTTTCGTTCTGCAGTCCACAGACCCTATATTATTCCTAAAAATATCTTCAAAACGAAGTGTCCCTTCTTCTTCTTAGATTATATTTTCCTTAGTTGGGCACAGGGTCGGTAAGATTCTATTAAGTCTCACTTTGTTGGGTGCTTCTATACTTTTTCTCCATATCATAGCCGGTGCACCTGACCGTCTGCTCAATTGTGAGTTCTAAGGTTAACGCTTCTCGAGGAATACAATCTTTTTTTTTTAGAATCAGTTAAACTTCCATTAACGATTAAATGCTAGATGTAATTTGTTAAAATCTTTTGATTCCAGAAACAATTCAGAAACCTGCTCAAAAGTCATGTTCTCTCGATTTCTGTTGCCAATCAAATTATTTCCGCAGCTGCTATTATTTTTTCAAAACAAGTCTATTACTGAAATTACTCAAATAACCCATTACGAGCACAGAATAGTTTAAATAAGAACACTCGTTCTAACTCCCTATACATGCACTGACTCCATCGATGCTATCTATCAACCCGCAACTGGCACTCAAGCAGAACTACCAGAGTTCAAAAATGGCAAGGGTGACCATACACAAACAAACTGACACGATCAAAATGCAGTTGATAAAACGTCCAGAAGTCGAAATTGCATTATGCATCGGATGTTACGCTCCAGTCCATTCCACTCGCACGTGGAGGAACCCAAGCGAACCAAGGTGAACCGAAACGAACCCAGGTAGGTTCCATTGGGCTGGACATGACCTACAAGTGGCTAAAATGCAACAACAGCAGCAACTTCAAAAGTGACAGTTTGATGCAAGTAACTGAAATCCAACGAAGCATAACAATGCCAAGTAATTATCAAAAGGGAGAGAAAAGGCTAAAAGAGCACTTTATGCCACAAAAGGTGGCAACAACCACCATAAGAGAGTCTTACTATAAGAAAGTGTGGTAACAAGTGCTGCTGTTGTTGACCACATAAAAATCAGGCATTGTGGGGTTAATAAACAACGAACAACTGTTGCGTTGGTCACACTGGGCTCATAAATTGCTGCACTTGGCCTCACTAACAGCCTGTCAGCTGCCAACTTGACTGTGTTATAAACATTTTTGTAGTCTTTATTAAGTTTTGTTATCAATTTGCTGTGACTTTTACTTGATAAGAAAATTGCTAACTGTCTGCTTATTTATTTTATTTTTTGCAAATTATTTTCTTTTTTCTTCTACTTTTTTTCGGCATCAATTTCGTTTTATTTAGGCAATTTTTTGTCTTTCTTGAACTTGGTAATGCAATAATAACGTATATAATATACAAAAATATGCACACTGTGAGAAAAAGTTGTGCAATTTATTATCAAGCAGAAGAAAATTGTGTAACTGGTAGAACTAAAAGTACAGTAGCTTACAAAAATAAAGATTACCAAAATGGCGGTAATTCTTATCAAACAATCTATTGCTGAGGCATTAAAGTTCATAAACTTTGCTTTAGAGTACTTTTGGCTCAAATTACTCGTCAGAGATGGAGATTGTCAAGAGTTTATTTTGACTACACTAGCAAAAAATGCGTACATAGTTATTTATAGATTATAAATTTTTTCACAATCAAAAAAATCAAAAATATCAAATATATCGAAAAATATCAAAAATATCAAAAATATCAAAAATATCAAAAATATCCAAAATATCAATAAATATCAAAAATATCAAAAATATCAAAAATATTATATCAAAAATATCAAAAATATAAAATAAATCAAAAATATATTTAAAATGTATAAGTTTATTTTATAAATACACATGGGGTTGGGTATAAAAGTTTTCTGCGATTGAGTTTCGAAGCAATGAAAGGTTTTCATTTACCTTTTTTTCTTAAGCGCCATTTTCGAGACTTTCTTGAAAAATATGATTTTGGGAATTTGTTTCAGTTATTCATTACCATCTCATGAACAAAAGTGGTGAACGATATGAAAGACGATTTTACTTATTTTATTTTATTTTTTATTTAAAACTATTGAGCCCGGCAGACGTCGTCCTGCCCAAACTTTTTCAATACTCCTAAAGTGTTAAAACCTCGTAAGATTGTCTAGTTAGCTTATCTAGACAATCATAAGATTTAACTTTAACTTTCATGACTCTCCAAAAAGCCGTATGGACAAAGTTAAATATTCTTAAAAGAGCTCAGCATCTCCAACAAATTCATGCCCCACAGAGACTACATTTGAACCCTTTACGACTTCGCTTCATGTCTGCACTTAATATCCAATACCCGATGTTGAACAATTTTCTACTAAGCTATTTTCACGACCTTCACAAAATATGCGTATATCTCAAAAACCAATACACGCAATACACATCTTAATAAGTTTAAAACCTGCGTGTTGACAACCTCTACTACACGCAAAAATCATATTTGAAATTCTTCAACGCATTCATGAGAACACCCGTAACACGTTAAACATTAACATAAGTTTAAATATTCACAAAAAATTTCTCGAAAAATTTAAAAAAAAAAGTTGGGGTGTGGCAACTCCTTCCTTACAAATTACTCAAAACTTTTTTGTGCTATAAACCTTCTGCACACTATAACGAAAAAATATTAAAAAAATAGGTCAGATTTGTTCAGCCGTTTCAGAGTTATGCGATCATAAACGTACAGCATTTCATATTTTATATATTTAGATAGATTTAAAACTACTATTATTATATATAAAGTATTAATTCTCAGTAATTCTCAGAATTATTTATGTTTTTCTATCTACGATAATAACGCTGTACAATATATAATAAAAATTTAAAACTGAATTATTTTTTTAAATCAAATGAAGTTATACCAATAATCGATAATTTTCTGTCGGACTTTTTCTTTATCAATGTAATCTAACATGACATGGATTAATTTATTATTAAGCGATTACTTCGGGAATTTATTTAATGCATAATATTCAATTTTTGGTATATTTTTGCTTACGTATTTCTGAAATTTTCTTTCGGGATGGAAGTTCAGGATTATTCTCTACTATTCACAACTACTGCTCAAAATAGCGACCGCTTGAAGCATTGTCTTCAATCTTTTTATTGCAACTAGCTAACTCATTTTTTCTCCGAGTGTACTCCCATTAATGGCAGCATGACGCGCCCAAATTGTGTATAACATGTGTGTGTATTAATTTCACACATTTACACAGCACTTTTGTGTCTCATTTTTCTTAAGGCCAACTCACACACACAGCAAAAACTTTGCCTACTCAGCAAAAAGAAAAAAGAACGCAACAAAAAAGAGAAAAGAGCGTAAGAATAACAGTAGCTGGAAGTGAAAAAAAAATAATAGGGACAGCAGAGAGGGGCAAACAAAATCGCCGCAGGAAGCATGACACGTTTCATGACATAGGCCTTGGCTGGAGGGGCTGGGGCTAGTCCTGGTTGGGGGGCCTGGTACAGGGAAACAGTCAACTTTTGCACGTACGCATCGAAAGAGAAAGAAATAGAGTCATGAAACTTGTTGCCCGTCCAAGAGTCCATAACTGTGTATAACTGTACCACTCTCTTTGGCAATGAGAGAGTGTGAGTTGAAGAGTGTGAGTATGTGTGCATTGTTGTGATAAGAGTCATTTAGTGTGTGTGCGAGTGTGTGTGGCGGAAAATTGAAATAAATCTTGACAAGTGCGTTATGTACATTGCTCGGGATATTTTTTGCCCCTATGTTTTTGTTGTTGGTCTCCCATAGGCGGCAGTCAAAGCAAAAATTAATAACTGACTTGCCTGGGTCCCCCCCCAGACATTCCTCTAGATTAATTAGACCTAGCAAAGTCATGTGCCACAGCGCTTGATATATGTGCACGTATATATATAAGGGAATATCGTCTCGGGCCAGAAAAAGTAAGTTAATAATTTAAAAACAAATGAAAGGACCCAGCCAATGGCTTGTTAATTTGCCCAAAGCATTGCGTGCGCTCCTTGCTGCTGCTACATATATGAGTGGAGTGTGTGGGTATTTATTTTGGATTTTCTTTGGGGCACTTTTGCCAACTTTTCCTTTTGGTCGTTTGAGCTTAGAAAAGTTAAAGAGCTGCGGTAAATATAAGCGCATATTTTTAGATTGCTTAGCAAAATTGCTTTGTGGTTTGAGTGCGGTTGAAGAAAAAAATGTGTGAAATTCTTGAAAAAGTTGACAAATGCTTCTGGGCCAATTATAAGCGGCAAGTATTTACTTGTATATGGAATATTTTGTATTTGCAGTTAATTGCTGAAAGCAAATTAAAGAAAAGTCGCAACAAAGGGAGAAAAAGAATGTTCTGAAGTAATCTTAAAGTATTTTTTAAAATTAATTTTCAAAGGAAATATGTAGAAAAAATAACTTGGTTAGACTTGCTAATATCAAAGGTGTACATTTTTGAGGTTGTCAAAAATATTATATATTTTATAATAAAATAAAAATACTAAAATAATTCATTGTAATCCTTCTGTATGAAGGCGATATTCTATATATAATACACCTCAAAGCTACAAATATCTCTAAAAGTTCGAAAGTTTTTAAACAGCTTATTATTTAATTGACTACAAATAAAATGAATTTTGGAGAGATTTCTGATTCACTCGAGATATATGAATCACAATTAGCATATAAATGGTGTCAGTTCAAGATGTGGTTAAGATTTAATAAAAGACAGGAAATATAAGACCACTGAGTTTACCCCACCGTCTCTCTTTGGATCGCAACTCAAAAGATCAATGGAGGCGAAGTATCTAAGTGTAGTTCTAGACTCCAAGCTCTCGTAGTAGAGAAACTCAGAAGACCATCTCCTAACTTACGGAGCGTTCATCTGGTGGAAGGCGGCCAAATCTCACCTAAACAACCTTTAGAGCACGGATTGCCTAGGTATCACTGGATCTATGTGATACACACCTCAGGCGCTTCTGGATGTTATTCTAAGCCTGGAACCATTGGGAACTTTCCTGAACTCGGTGGCGGCTAGAAGCGTAGCGAGACTACAGACAGACAGATGTAACATCTTCTCACGTCACCAACTTGGGTTCAGAGGGTGCAAAAAGCGACTTGCCTAGGTATCACCGGGTCTATGTTATTCACACCTCAGGCGGCTCTAAATGTTATGATAAACCTGGAACCAGTGGGAACTTCTTGAAGTCGGCTGCGGCTAAAAGCACAGTGAGATTTCGGGCGTTAAATCTTCTCACGTCATCAACTTGTGGTCATAGCAGTATCCTACTTGAGTTAGGCGTACATGTGCAGACCGTGGATAGTTATTACTGCTCCACGGTTCAGAAATGGAACGACAACTTTGTCGCAGTTTTCCCAGAGAGGGATTAGACGCAAAGAATCCCCATAAAAGGCAACAAGCTGGTGATCTATACTGATGGTTCAAAGATGGATGAGGGCACAGGAGCAGGTATCTTCATTTATTCTTTCATTTCGGATCCATGATTGGTGAAGCGTTTTTCAAGCGGAGATTTACGCAGTCTGGCAAGCGGTAAGACTTATTGGCATCTTGGACGGAAGTCCAAGGAACATAGGAATTCTTGTCGATTGTCAGTCTGCAATTAAAGCTCTGTCATCGCATACCATAAAGAGTAAACTGATCCGTAACACGACGCTAGCGCTCAACCGTATCCATCACCACCCAATAACCCTCAGCTGGGTTCGGGTCACTCAGGTGTCCCTGGTAACGAGGCAACGGGCCAGTGGCCTGGAACAGCTCAGCGCTGACAGCAAAACTTGCGGTTATACCATTACAGAACGTCATAACGCAATTCAGGGAGACGGGTAAAGCTCTGTCCGGTTGTCGTCTCTCCCGGGCACTCTGATCTATTGCTAACATAGCTGAACTCTTCCGCTTCAACAAAAACAGGTCTAGGATGGTGGTAGGCGTTGTAAAGGAGCAGTGCTCCTTAGGCAATATGGTTGAGAGATTACACGTTCCCCATTACGATTTCTGCCGCAGCTGTGGAGTTGAGGAAGAGACTGAAAGCATGCAACACCTGATATGTAACTGTCCTGCACTTCTTAGAAGACGAACAAAATTTCTAGGTAAACCGTTCTTTGAGGATCTGGGTAGTCTAGCCTTTATGCCCATAGCGGAACTGGCTGCTTTTAACGAGTCTTCTAAATGGTTCTGCAACATCAGAGACTTAGGCAATTAGGGATATCCTACTATTTTTCATCCTCAATCAGAATCCCTCCATTTCAGCAATTGCTCTTCTGCCTTTCTTTTTAATTAGGCAACACAATGAAACTCGTGGTTTCTGGGGATCTCAGTCATTATCTGAGCTGCCCTATACAACCTAACCTAGTTAAACTGTACTCTATGTGACTTAAACGCCTAAAAAGAGATTTCGAACTTCAACATTCTGATGATACAAAATTTTGGAGAGTTCATTTTAAAACACTCGTATATAAGGACTCTAATCAAGTTTTCTGGTGTCCCTCTTTCGAGTCAAAATTACCAAAATATTGTTACAGAATGTTCTCTAATTTCAAATATACCTCTTTTATAATAATACAATACATACATACATCCATTCCATTCGTTACGCACAATCAAGAACTTTGCTAGAAATCAATTTTTTTTACATACCTGTAAAGAGACAGAAAGAGAAACATTTCATTATTTAAAGCTAGACAAATTTATATATATTTCAATCTTTTATTTAAACACAAATTTTTTATAGCAAATCTACAATCAAATATTTAGCCCACAAATCGCTCGGTTAGGAACCCAACTCAAAAAAATAAAAAAAAATGAATCCTTTGCCGCTTTAATCAATCAACGTTGACATTGAGCACTACGCCCCTAATGCGAACTCCTGGCAACACTTTAAAACCTAAACATGCTCAGAGTCAAAGTGTAATTACGTCCGAAAAACATTATTAACATGACAAAAACAACAACAACGACGTAGAGGACAGAGAGAACAAGGGAGAAGCGTCAAAAGGGCAAAGAAAATGTGCAAAATAAAAGCAAACCAAAAAGGACGCCACGATATAGACCAACAAATGTGCCGCCAACATGCGAAATTTATTTATGCCAGTTAAGTCTCCAACTCCCACGAAAATGAAACGTAAAAAAAGGAAACTACAAAAATAAACAGCAAAAGGGAAACTACAAAAAAATATAACGGCATTAGTACGTGTGTGTGTCTATGTGTGTGTGTGTGTGTGAAACAAACCAACGGAAACATAGAAAAACGACGCAACAGGGAATGTCAACACAAAGACAGAAAAGGAGTAAAAGAGTAAAGAGCGCCAAAAAATGTGGGCCAAAAGGGACATTTAATGTTGGTTTTGGACTTTTGAGGGCGCATTTTTTGTGCTTTTTCAACACTAGTTTCGGTTTTTTTTGGGTATTTTGTTTTCTATTTCAGTAGTCAAGAGCAAAGCAGAGCAAAGGTCAAATAAGTTGACCATCCAATAGTCTGCTCCCTGCCACTCAAGCCAACCCAGATCTCGTATCCTTCCAACACCTTTTGCATATTTAAATGGGTTTTCTGTTTATATTTGTATTTGTTTTCTGTTTCCTTCGTAAGCAGACAGTTGAGAGGCACTGTACAAACATTGTGACATAATTTTTATTTCCCACTGCTAAGGGGTTGGGATCGGAGCTGCTGTTGAGGTCATCCCACCTGGCACATAATGAAGTAATGAACGAAATGGGATTTTTAATGGAATTTGTGGTTATCGCGTAGTTTGTTTTGGCCATAAGCTTAGTACGGGACACCCTTAAGGTTAACACTGAAGGGTTGGGGTTTTTGTTATTGTTATTGACCATTTTGTTGTCATTACTTTAAATGTGTGTACAAATTTTGAAGATGCGCAAAATATTTCAATGACTAGATAATATTTTTTGATTATGATTTTATAGCTGCATAAAGTAAATTTGTTTTGGGTCAAAAATTGAGTGCTAATATTTTGAATGTCTAATGAAGTTATGACTAGACTTTGGATTGTAGACTTTGAAATAGTCCACTGGGGGTATTAAAAATAAAATGTTCTAAAATGGTTAATAAATACGAATTTGGTAAAATTATTATTTTTATAAAAATGTTGACCGAAAAGCTCTTATGCTTTTTAACTTCATTTTTCCGTTTGTATGATGCTATTAACAGCAAATAACGAGTATCCCTAATAATTTCTTACACCTTTTTTCTGAAAAAAAAATTCTCAAAAAATATTATAAATACTAAATAAGGCAAAAAAGCACAAACGAAGTTTCACTGATCGGTCAAAATAAAAGAAATACTTTTGTGAAGGCTTAAAGTTTTCAAGATAAAAGGCGGCAGTGCTCTGGAAAACGAGTTCGAACGACTGTTTTTGAATTTATTGAAAATTGAAACTTCGGCATTTTCCGTTCATGGTTCCATAACATCCACAGTAGGAACTAAATGAATATAAATATATGATCCATATTATTCATAAAAAAATGTTTAGGTCTTGTTAAACTGGTTCATAAATTGTATAATGAAATTCCCTTGTTATAAGAATAGAGCAGTCTAGGATAATTTTCCTAGAAAGGTTTAATGCTGCGCTTGTAAAGAACAAAGAAAATGTGAGTAGATGAATACAGCGAAATATGGGGATTGGGAGCATGCAAAAACGAATCCGAATAAAATTCTTCGAATTCGATTTATGACTTAGGATTTCGTTAGGCGAGCACGTCGGTCCTCAACATTGTTAAGTAGCATCTACATATATAGCATTTATGAGCTCTATTTTGTGAGTACATCCGGTACATCATGCATTGCTTTAACTGAAGGTCGGAAAGAAATCTATATGATGTGAACTCCTTACCCAAGAATTAACCATTCCAAAACTAACATCCCTAAGAGTGCTGCACATGAGAACTAGTCAGCTGTTAATACAATTCTCTTTTTGTTTCGTCCTTACAGCCAACTGCCTATCCCACATCGTTTTGAGCTCCAGTTCATAAAATCTACTCACACATTTATCATTGCCCTCAAAAACAATTTCAAAAAGCATTGGCTTAATCAGCGTATAAGTAGCGTTGAAAAAAAAACACACTCACAAACCTACAACCGCATCTTTGCGCTCACTTGAACTTAATTTCACAAGTGGTTTGGGTCTCGACTATATTTGCTGATTTAGCCCAGTCCAACTGACCTTGCCTCCACCTCGGTTTGCCGCCTCTGTGAAATCCCCGTCGCGTCATAAACGTCTGGCAAAATATGTTAAAAAAGAGAGCTCTAGGGCAATGCTGCAATAAAAACGCACTGGCTCTGCACATGGGCCGCGCTGCCCTCGTCGACCCAAACCCTTCTGTAGTCCTAGAGCGTGGTTAGAATTTCCGGCGGCAAGCAGTTCCTGCCACAGGTAACCAAAGGCAACCCCAAAGGTCTGGTTTGACTCGTTGCCATAGTCGACAGCGAAGTCATCGTCTGGGAGTAACATATGCAAATTTAATATTTTTATTAAAAAACTTTTTTGGATCGGAACAGCAAAGGGAAAGAAAGAGAGTTGCGTACAGTACACTTCAGACAGCTAAAGAGGGGTGTAGCTAAAAAAAGAGAGTAGCGGTGAGAGAGAGAGCGTCGTAGAACGTCAGTTGAAGCTGCCGCTGTTTTGATAAGGAAGCGAATTAAGTGCTGCGGTGGCATTGGTTCTGCTCTCCGCTCTCTGTTCGCTACGCCTCTCTACAGTCAACGCTCTCTACCTTTTAACCACTTCCCTTTGCCACTTTTTTTTTCCTTGTATTTTGCAAATTTATAAAAACAAGTTTCTTTCTCGTTGAGGCG
The DNA here is from genome assembly GCA_037043745.1 of Chymomyza amoena. Taxonomy (NCBI): domain Eukaryota; kingdom Metazoa; phylum Arthropoda; class Insecta; order Diptera; family Drosophilidae; genus Chymomyza; species Chymomyza amoena. The sequence continues at coordinate 125,525 of JBAMAX010001986.1, forward strand.
TAAGCGAAAGGATATACTCCTTTGTAGGTATGTGAGAAGAGTCGGAATGGGAGTACCAGATGAATACCGTGTCTGGAGTTGTTTGCTGCTCACTTCAGTTTGTTATTGTTGCCTCACATTGCCGCTTGTACCCGCACTCCTTCCCTCTCTGCTCTTGTTGCATGTTGCATAAAATTACAAAACGAACTTAACTTGAGGAAGAGCTTTTTTTATTTTGTTTGCTGTTGATTGGTTTATGTAGCGAGAATGAGCTGGAAATTTCGTTACAGTCAGAGAGTATTTAAAGTGACGAACATGATTGTAAATGAAGATTTTTAAAGTTGTATAATTCAAGAGCCTAGGAGGATCAGGGAAAGGGTCGGCTTAAAAGAAGACGGAGAGAAGATGTGAAAAAAAATATATTTAAGTGCGAAGGGATATTGAGTATCAGAAGCAGTGCCGAGGAACGAACAACTTGGAACCGATTTTTAATAGAAGCAATGGTTCACCTCGAACTGTAATGCTAGGATGATGATAATGAAGATCATAATCACTTTTTTAATACAAATAGAATTAATGAGAGAAATGCTTTCATATCAGGTAAAACACAACAGATAAGATAAGAATAAGCTATTGTCTGCTTAAAAACCTGTTTGGAAATTGTATAAAGCAAGAGCGAGTTTCCAGAAACGTCGGAAATAGCCAAAAATATTTCAAGTAAAATGTTTTCTAAGCGGTAAAAGTTTTGTTATGAAATACTAATGATTCCTTGAATGAATGATTGGAGCTTGGAGCTTGAACTGAACTGTTGTGATAAATTATTTCAGAATAATTCCTACCAGGCTCAGCTGGCTCGATAAAGCTATACACGTATGGTTCCAAGCTGGACGACCGTGTAGGCAGAGGCGTCTGTGCTGAGGAACTCAACGTCAGAACTGCTTTCCGAATCTCGTATCACTGCAGTGTCTTTCAGACAGAGGTGCAATCCTGGATGCTTTGAAAACAATAGGAAACCTATGTACAAGTACTGAATAAGAACTTCTGTATCTACTCGGATAGCTAAGGAGCTATTAAGTCCCTAGCTTCGATGGCTTCGGGCATGAAGAAAGTGATAACTGCCGTTTGTCTCTGGAGGAGATGGCTGAGCAGTTTTCAATTCACCTCATATGGGTCCCAGGACATAGGGACTTTGAGGGCAACCGTTTTGCGGATGAACTGGCTAGACAATTAACTATAGAATCCTCCTTCAAGACAAGGAGGGCCTGACTATACCCATGGCCAGCTGCAAACTGAGACTACAAAATTACTTCGCTCTTTGTACAAACCAAACGTGGAATCGCAGGATCTCGCGGCAAACCTGGCCGACATACTGCAGTAAAGGAACTAAGGAACTGTATATATAGAGCCCAATGCTCAACTGTCATCCGTGCTATCTCTTGTCAATGGCTGGTGGGGAATCATGCATCCAAGCTGAATGCTCCCCACCGTGACTTTTGTAGAAGCTGTGGCGAAGATGAGGAGCTGGAGAAAGTGGAATACTTTTTCTTTCAATGCCCAGGGTTAGGCAGGAAAAGACTCCGTTCCCTAAAGTCAGACTTTCTTGATATATTAAATCAGCTCTTCGAGAGAGACATTTTGGACCTATTAAGGTTTATTCAGGCTGCCGGATGGCTGTCTCACTTCATATAGGAGATATCTTGAGAGGAGAAGCGGGGTGAATGAGTTGACGGTCTTTTGCGAAATTCTAGGTCCGCATCTGAACTAAAATAACAACCTAAAGTTATCTTTACAGGGATGTTAAGTAAAAAAATCATCCATCTTTCAATACTTGGAACCATATTTGTAGAATTTTATTGCGATAGCCATATCAATGGATTCCCCACGCAATTACCCACATTTTAAAATTTTTCAGCTTCAATCCACCAATAAATTAATAGTAAATACAGTACTTATGAATTGACTTTATATACTAAATATTTATATATATATTTTTTGTTCATCTCTGCTATTATATGCATTATTAAAAAAATACAGTTCTGTCATTTAAATCCACTGAAGTCATATCAATGTCACAAATATGTACGAACTTTATTATATCTTGAAAAAATATAAATATGTATGTCATCTGAATGAAAAACTGAAAATCTCTTTTCATCTTTGCTGCCCTTTGTTGTGGTTTTATAAATATTTTTTTCTCATTTTTCTCTCAACTGTCGTTGACTTGTACATATAAATTGCATATGAAAAATGCAATACAAAGTATTCAGAGTGTCTGTTGGGATATTTTGGTCAATGTTTCGGATAAAGCTGTGAATTTCTGTTGGTTAACTATGGTAAAAGTCACAAACATGTCAAGCGATAAGCAAAAGCCGCTTTCAGTTCATACTGGGGTCTTAAACCACAAAAAATTTCTGTCAAAACTATTTTCGTCTTTTTTTTGTAGTTTATTTTTCTTTGACATTGTTAAATAAGGTCGAGAATTTGTTTTTCTTTATACTTTGTTTGCAAATATGTAGCAAAAAAAGGATATAGGAGGTTTCTGGCAAAGGTATTAAAATTTAAGTGACTGAAAACCAGCTAACGAAAACACAACTGTACTAAAAACAGAGTTACATAAGATAGCAAGAAAAAAATTTCTGTATTTTTCAGATCAAACTCAAATTGGTAATAACAGAGAAGAGCCAAAGAGTATATAAAAATAAAAACTTATGGAGAAACAGATACAATAGATAAAATTAGGTGTTACTAAAATTTTTATCTACAGAGCATCTACATTACAATTTTGGGTTCCTAAACCAAACTTTGATTGTTAAAAAAAAAGCTATTCAAAATATTATGTCTTTAAAATTTACAGAAGAATACACTAAATTTTAGCTTGTAGAACAACAGAGAAACAAGAGATGGTGGATAAGTTAAAAGTTATCCAAATTTTGAAATCTACGGAGAATCTGCATTACAATTTTGGGTTTTGGGTTCCTATATCAAACTTAGATTAGACGACTGTCTAAAAGAAAAACAATATTCAAAATATGTCTTTAAAAATGATTAAAGATGACACTATAACTGAAGTTGTAGAACAACAGAGAAAAAAGGGATAATGGATAAGTTAAAAGTCACGAAAATTGGAAATCTACGGAGAATCTATATTACAATTTTGGGTTCTTAGATCAAACTTTGATTAGACGAGTGCTTAAAATAAAAGCCATGTTCAAAATGCCTTTAAAATTGATTGAAGATGACACTATAGTTGAATTTGTAGACCAACAGAAAAAACAGAGATAATGGATAAGTTAAAAGTTACGCTAATTTGAAATCTACCGAGAATCTATTTGGTTCTTACACTATATTTAGACTGTCTAAAAGAAAAGCTATACTCAAAATAGTTTATCTTTTAAAGTCATAGAAGACGACAATTCGATTAATTAGAATTTTATAATTTGAAGAATTTCATTCAGATTAAAAAAAAATATCTCGACATTTCTTTGATATATTCTTTGTATTGCTGACATTCCTCTGCTGTTTATGACTGATTCTCAAGTAAGTCACTTAGAAGACTCCACTGCTCCTTCCTGCTTCCTATAATCAGCTTACATTTCTTCAGCCAGCTTACATAACATAAAAATATTAAAACATAAAGTTTAAAATCTGTTTTAAGCTTTCAACTTCCACAAAAAAAATAACACCTCAAATAAATGTTTCAACTTGACAACTTTATTTAAGTCATTTTTTCGCTTTCTTCTTACCAAAAAAATATATCTAAATGCAGAATAATGTGAAAAATGCCAAAATATTGCGTTAAGAAGTTGTTGCCAAGAACAACAACAACAAAATACACTGCAAAATGTAATAAAGCATTACATATTATAATGATGGGAACATTTTTCGGCAACAAACACCCACAACAACAACAATAACAGCATTCCAACTAAGAAATAGCTACGAAAAAAAATATGGTATGCTGTCAACAAAAAACTTTACAACACTGGCAGAAAATAAAAAAGAAAACTGAGCAGAAGAAGAGGAGAAAAAAATAAGTACAGTAACGAAAAGTTTTCATCATCATCAAAATGCGCTCAGGCCTAATTTGAATATGTTTGAACTTTTTTTTTTTTGTTGCTCGCTGTTTTTATATTATTTACATACACAAAACGGAAAACTTCTTTAGCTGATTTTTTGGAAGACTTGTGTATGCAAAATATAAAAAAAAAACAACAAAAATAAAATTTGAGAAAGTTTGAGTGTATGATATGAAATATGGGATACTCTTGCAGA